>PVKV010010276.1:0-76552 GCA_004027835.1 Alouatta palliata | reverse complement strand
AACTGTGCTGCAATGAACATTCGTGTGCATGTGTCCTTATAGTAGAATGATTTATAATCCTTTGGATATATACCCAGTAATGGGATTGCTGGGTCAAATGGAATTTCTATTTCTAGGTCCTCGAGGAATCGCCACACTGTCTTCCACAATGGTTGAACTAATTTACACTCCCACCAACAGTGTAAGAGTGTTCCTATTTGTCCACATCCCCTCCAGCATCTGTTGTCTCCAGATTTTTTAATGATCGCCATTCTAACTGGCGTGAGGCGGTATCTCAATGTAGTTTTGATTTGCATTTCTCTAATGACCAGTGATGATGAGCATTTTTTCATATGTTTGTTGGCTTCATGTATGTCTTCTTTTGTAAAGTGTCTGTTCATATCCTTCGCCCACTTTTGAATGGGCTTGTTTTTTTCTTGTAAATCTGTTTCAGTTCTTTATACATTCTGGATATCAGCCCTTTGTCAGATGGGTAGACTGCAAAAATTTTTTCCCATTCTGATGGTTGCCGATTCACTCTAATGACTGTTTCTTTTGCTGTGCAGAAGCTGTGGAGTTTGATTAGGTCCCTTTTGTCTATTTTGGCTTTTGTTGCAAGGAACCTGTTTTATTTTCACATACTTGGGTTTTCCTCTTGTATATTTCTTCTAGTCACCTGATTATGGCAATGGAACACAAATGGGGCAACAAATCTATCAAATGTGCATTTACTTGTTGGAATCCATTTTTGCATTCATTGGTTTAGATGATATCTTTTAATATCTAATGCTAGCAGGCATCACCCAAGAAAATCTGAAAAATTATTTGTTATATTTTTATTGGCTTATCCTTATAAAGATTTTTAAAAAATTATACTCACTGCCTATCATATGTGTGTATACATAAAGTAAAATTATATTTAAACTCAATAATGAGTAAACTTAAATATCAAAGTAGTACATTACATGGTTCAGGTTAAATTTTGCTGGCATAAACGTCTTTAAAAAATAACCCCCCCCAAAAAAATTAAAATTGCATAACTATTAGGAGGAAATATTACTTTAGGGGGCTTGAAGAATTTCCCAGTACTTACTTTTCATTTTACTTCAAGCTAGCATAAATAAAACTTCAGGGCATTTAAAATTTTTAGAAATGAAAGTTTCAATTACAGACGGCAGAGTACAATTTAGACTCCAGTCTTTTCTCTTGAAATTTACCAATATTGACAGCAAATGAGAATGACAACAAAAATTTACTCTCAATAAAATATAAGCACATCCACAATCTAAATAATAAACTGTGAATCAAGTACTGTTAAGTAGACACCAAAGTAAATAAAGGGTCTGAAAAAGGTGACCCATAACTCTTTTCAAAACCTTAAGGAGGTCACATTAGCCCCTAAAGGTGAGAGCACAATCTGCGCATATGGACGTAGCTGGGATAAGAGAAAGCTGTTCCCATAAAAGAGACACATCTATGGCTACGTCTGTTGTTTATGACTTAGTTTTCTTGTAGCCAAAGGAAACGACAAGAAGAGAATGGAAAGACAAGAAGTGAAAGGAGATTTCTAATAATACAGAGCATATTGAGCACATGTATTTAAGTCTGCTCCTTCCTGGAGCCCCATTAAGATAAGGTAGCTTTCAAAAAAGTATAAACTTCATAAAAAGGAAAGTGGAAATCAGAGACAATACTAGATGAAGTGTTAACAAAGTGGGGAAGTAGAAAGCAGGTGGAAGAGCAGTAATTGACTAAACATGGGGAAAGATGAAACCTGAGTGCCTGAACAGAAGGATGCCAATAAGGATTCAAGTTGCAGAATCTTAGAAAAATGCAAGAATTGGAGGCAAGCTGTATCTTAGGAGGTAAGAGTGTGAAGCTTGCCTGAGAAGACTAGGTCTGGTTGAAATCTTCTTAAGAAGCAGTTAAACCCATGGGTAGGATAAGGTTTCTACTTTGATGAAATTACTAGAGACCTGTGATTTGCAGGACATGAGGTACAGTGGCAGTCTGAAATGGGAATCTTCCTGAAACTGAAGGTTTTAGAGGAAACACAGTACTGAAGAGTGAGATCCCAGTCTGATTGCCTTGTTTTTTGCTCTTGGTAACAGATATTTTCCCACTAGGCAGGAAATTGGATTAAGTTTTCTCTAGACAAATCATTCTTAATTGTGGTCCCAGGCCCAGCAACACCAGGATCACCTGAAACTCATTACAAATGCCAATTCTCAGACTCTGCACTGATTCAGAACATCCAACTGTGGGGCCTAGCAATTTTTGTTTTAACAAGACATCCAAGTGATTCTGAATTACTCAGATGTGAATATCAAACTCAGATCTGAGAACCACTGCTCTAGAAAAACTGATTGGCCCAAAAGGTCTGGTGTCAACTACTTCACCCTACCATGCAGGCTGCCAGCCAGCTACACCCAAGCATAAACCCACAGCTTCCATCATGCTTTCAAAACACCAGACACCAGGGGATCACAATATATTTGAGGACAGCCTTGAAGTTGGAACACCGAAACCCAAACAAATGAGAAAAGGGACATAGAGAAAAGTGTGACATTGAAAAGAACAGAAAGAACATAAGAACTATAAATGATAGCTTCAGAAAGTTAAGAAAAGAGATGAATTCATAAAACCAGAACAGATAATTAAAAAAAAGGAACAATAAGAAACAGGCAAGAGCTCTTTGGAAATTGAAAGTATGATAGTTGAAATTAAAAAAAAAAAAAAAAAAACTCTAGAAGAGTTGTATGTGACCCACTGTGTACTGTGTACCTAGCAAAAGAACGAAAAAATACTTGCACCACTTCAGAACCTGAAATTTCAGAACACTAGAGTTTAAGAGAGGTAAGAAAAAGTTACCTATAAAACCTAGGGAATCAAATTGGCACCTGGTACTATAGCAGCTAAACTGTGGAAGCTGGGAGATAATGGGTAAATGCCTCCAAATTTAGAAAGAAGTTTCTGATGCCCAGCCAAACCATCTTTAAAGTGTAAGGATGGAATAAAAACATTTTCAGATGCATGAGATCTTAAAAATTTACTTCCTATGCTCCCTTATGCAGAATGCACTCCACATAAATAAGAAGACACGAGATTTCGAAAACATGGCCACCATTACTGGACATAGAAAAAGGGGATCCTCAGAATCAAATCTACAGGAAATTTCAAGGTATATGGTACTGCAACAGACCTAGAGAGTGACTAGATGACTGGCTCAAGAGACCAGAGGGCTCCAGGAGTCATGTTTTCGGGAGGAACAAATGAACCTAACTGATTACTTGACATGAAAACTAATACTGACTTTGGGAAGAATTAGGGTTATTAACAGAAAAGCAAGGCAATTACTAACTTGAGAAAATAAACTGAGTAGGAAAGAAATGTAATAATAGCCCAGTTTTGAGAAATATTTGCATAGTCATATTAATGTGAGCACTGAATACTGATTTAAAAAACGATGATATAATCATAATGAGAGGATGTAGGGAGGGAAACACGCATGGTAGAAATGGTATAAGTGAGCTAAATCTCAGTTCTTCATAGGAATTCAATAGATGATGCACAGTTGTTGAGTCGATCACAAAGCAGCAGAATAATTGTATATAAATTCACTGAAAAGGCTGAACATTTGTGTAGGCTGCATTTACAGGTAGAACCTAAGTTAAGCAAGTGGGAGGATAATGGTTATGTTAGAAAAAGATATATAATAACCAACAAAGATCAGGAACTGGGAAACAGGATGCTATAAAAAGTATACTAATTTCAAAATATTTTATCATAAGGAAGAAAAATGAGTGGCCAGAAAAAGGGAAACAAATATTTTTAAAATTGTGTGATTTCCAAATATTTTGCATAATCTTATTCCCTTATCCATAGAAATTCTAGAAATGAATATCCCTCTAGTTTTCCGAACATTGTATAAAGTTTAGTAGTCTTTTAGCTTCAAAAATTCCTTTGCTTTTTAAAAAATTAAAATAAATACCATACAATCATTTTAATAAAATTTGCTATGCTCTGTATCAATCTATCATCTATCTTATATATCTAAACCATTTATTCATCTGTCCTTTTGTCTGCATATGTACTAATTGAGGAACATCTAGAAAGAGGTTCACCTAATGCTAATGATGATGGTTCTAAGAGATGAGACTTAGAATTATTTTTTACACTTGTCTTTTTACTTTCTGTATTGATTAGATTTTTAAATAATAATGATATTCATATTAAAGTATCTTTATAGTCTTGAAATTGAAGAAATATTTTAAATGAATTTTATGGCTTGCAAGTTGAATGATGTCATTCCCCCTTTTACATGCTTCTATAATATAATCTCTTATTATATGCTTTTAGTACTCTTAGAATTAAACTACTTGTTTCATTTTCCTCATTTATTATTTTTTCTTCATGTACACATCACTACATTACATTTCTTATTCTACGAGTCAGAAACGTACGCTTAACTTATAACATTATGTATATATTTCACATTTAAAAGAGACACAAACAGAATGGTCACATATTTTGGAATGGATATTTTACTATAGTTAATTTTCCTGAGCAAAGATACGTGTGCATGTGTTTCATTATTTAATTCTTAAACCTTTAAGAAGATTTATTGTGAAATGCCAAAATTTGGTTCATACCTGAAGTCCTCTGTTTCCCTTGAAAGCATTCAAACAAATACCCAAATACCAAGGAAAAGAAGTTTTCACCTACTTTTACTTAATGGAGTCTAAGAAGATAAGCTCCACTTTTACCAACAATAATGATAATGAGAACAAGGCAACAGTAGTTGTAGCTGGAGATACTCCAGGCACTGTTAGAATAACTCAACAACCAGAACAGGGGACTATCGGAACCTGTGAATCAGAGCAGAAGCTGCTGGAGCTGGAAGGCACCAACAGGGGCAGGCATTTACCCTGAAGTTGCTAGATTGTGGGCAGATGGAGAAAGGTCTGCAGTGGGGCTGGGTCAACAGCAATAATTCTGCACATTTAGGAGGTTTAGGGCAGTAGCTACACATCTGTAAGTATGGAAATCTTTTAGTACTTTAACCACTACTAGCGGTTAACTGCAGCCAGTACTGTTGCCAAGGATGAAGACCAACTTTTGTTATAGTATCTTACATTTATAGAGTTAGAGTTTACATACAAATTCAATCCTAAAGAACAAGGCAAAGTTAAAGCCGTGCTCTTGTAAATCTCTGCTTGAAATCGTACCACTATTAATCAATTACTTTGGGTTAAGCATATGTCATCCTTTTAAAAATGAAAATATAGTTATCAATTAGTAACATCAAAGCTATTGCCAGCAGTTGCCACCAATGTGAGTCTCTCTTCAGTGGTTAAGAACAGGACACCAAGAGAAAGGCAATTTTGAAACAGCAGGAGATGAGCGGGCAAAATACGTAATGGGGTGCTTTATGGATGAGCTGACCACACATGAAGAGAAGACATAAAGAACAAGACAGGAATGAATATAAATAATGAGGGATAAGTCAGGAGAAATGCCAGAGACAAACATTTTCTACTTGTTAATTTTTTTCCCAGGCTTCATTCTGGAAAGAAAACAAGAGAAAAGTTGACTGTAATGTTTCATCTCGTTTTAGCAGCAGGGAAATGGCTAACCTTTCATATGTCCTTTGTCCCACAGCCAAACTTCATTTTCTCCTTCATGCTTCCTACTGTATTTTATTAGGGAGCCAAATACATTCATTGTTATTAAATGTGGACTTTGAGAGCTAGAAATGTTTTAAGAGTTCAAAGATAAAACCATCTTTAGATGGTCTGTGCCAAATAAGCACAAACCCTGATTTCTGAAAATCCATGATTTCTGAACCTTAACAATACTGACATTTGGAGCTGGGCTTTTTTGTTGTTGTGGGGGCTGTCCTGTGCATTGTAGTATGTTTAAAGCATTCTTGGTCTCTACCCACAAGATGTCTGTAGAATTCCTCCTGTCTCAGCAATCAAAAATGTTTTCAGACATTGCCAAATATCCCTTGGGAGGCAAAATTGCCCCTGGTTGAGAATGCTGTATGAATATAAGAAAAATATTTGATTTTAAAGCATAACATTATTATTTCTTGCTTATTTTCCTTCTTAATTGTGTTTAACATAGGCTAGTATTAACATTGATTTTTATTTGCTGACCACAAATTATTGGCAAGCAAGGAAGTTGGCCAATAGATACAAAAATGTCAGCCAGAAACCAATCTGGAGTTTAAAACATTTCACACTAAACCATAATTTATAATCAAGCTATAACAACATCATTTGTTCATTTACTTTTATTTAATGACTATTTATTTATAGGGAACTCTCCTAGGTAGTGGAGATTTCATGGTTAAAAAAAAAAAAAGACAGTTGACACATCTCTGGGAAGCCTTCATCACTTCCAAGGTTGAGTTGGGCTTCCTTGCTGGAACTCTTTTAAAATTTTCTCCTTATCTCATCATGGCCTTTAAGCTTTGTTGTGATTGTTTGTTTCTTGAAGTTATAGCATGTGCTTCATTCATCATCATATACCTAGTGAGTAGCATGTTTCCTCACATACTGGATGCTCAATGAATGACTAATCCACTTTAAAAATTCTTCCTCTTATAGATTCCAAAAGTTATGACTCATTCTGGCTGAAGCAAGTGTTTATTCAAATACCAAGGTATCCCTTTATTGTTTCTTAGCATCTGTTTTCCTAATATTCTTTATTTTTCATTTAAAAAAATTATATTTTGCTTTAAGTTCCAGGATACATGTGCAGAACGTGCAGGTCTGTTACATAGATAAACATGTGCCATGGTGGTTTCCTCTACCTATCAACCCTAACCTTCTTGGTTCATGGATTTCTCAACTAGAAATTTGCTAGCTACTAACCTTGTCTTGTGTTGTCAGGTTGGCCTTGAGAGCCACTCCCTCACCAGCAGTTACTCTGTCTTCTTTTCCCCGCGCATCCATGTGTCATTACTGCACCCACCTGTGCCTCTTCCTGACTGTGCTATTACTTTAATTCTTTAAACTAGTAATATTTCTTTAGCACCTATTAATCAGTTTGGCATTGCACTTAGCACTCTGCATACAAAGATGAGCAGAGAAGCTCTTGCTCTTGGAAAGTGCATAGTGGGCCACAACCTTCTTCAACTTTACACACACATTTTGGGCCATTTGTACACAAGGTGAATGTCAAAAAAGATGGGTCATATTTCTGAGATGGGTTCTTAAGTAGTCCACTTCTCTATTCTTTGATCCCATTTCTGCCCTTTTTGAATATCATTTCAGCTCTCAGATGCTTCATCTGTCTTGTTTTTCCTAGTTGGCAATGCCTTTTTCGGGCATTCACAGACCACATAATTCTCCAATTGCTTATGTTTTCTGCTTTGGTAAAGCACTTCCTGAGACGGCTATGCCATTGATGCTCTTCACTCAGCTTGTCGCTGGAGCCCAGAAACCCTTGAAAAGCACTCATTAGGTGTGGATTAGCAGCTAGGTAATCAATGCTTCCCTTTCTGTCTTTCAAGAAGGGGTCAAATGCACAATTTTATCTTTCCAGAGAGAAAGAATGAATTCCTCAGCCTTCTCAGCATCCTGTTCTCATATGGGGAATAAATTCTCCCATCTGGCTGAAAGTCTGCTAAAATCTCAATGCAGCAATATTTCCAGAGGCATTTACGTTACAGAAATATATAGTCATTGACTGGGCACGTTGGCTCACACCTGTAATCCCAGCACTTTGGGAGGCTGAGGTGGGCAGATCACTACGTCAGGAGTTTGAGATCAGCCTGGTCAACATGATGAAACCCCATCTCTACTAAAAATACAAAAATTAGCCAGGCATGGTGGCACACACCTGTAATCTCAGCTACTCAGGTGGCTGAGGCAGGAGAACTGCTTGAACACAGGAGGTGGAGATTGCAGTGAGCCGAGATCGTGCCACTGTACTCCAGCCTGGGCCATGAGTGGGACTCCATCTTAAAAATAAATAAATAAATAAAATAAAAAAATATATAATTACAAATCAATTATTCAAAGAATATGTCCCTCTTAAAGATGGAAAAGAATAGAAATAGATAATTTACAGAAGATAAATTTATATTATCAATAAGGATATTTAAAAAGTTCAGCATCAATAATAAGAATATATAAATTTAAATGAAAATGCAATGTTTCTTGATTTTCAAGTTATCAATTATTAAGATGAAATTGTTAAGGATTGGTGAGGTTTTGGGAAATACATTGTCACTCTCTGCTGAGAAGATAAAGTAACGTAACTTTGTTAGAAAGTAATTTGATGATGTTATTAAAAGAGCATGTATTCTGTAGCTTAGCAATTTCACTTTTAGGAGTTTATTATAAAGGAATAATTAAAGAGGTGAGTAAAACTGTATGCTCACCTCTCTAATTGTGTACTTCATTTACCAAGGAAAAAACAGTTATACAGAAGTTAAGTAATGGTTATATATGAGGTGGGCAGGCTTGCAAGATGATTCTCAATGATCTTCACACCTCCTAATATTTATTCTCTTTTGTAATCCCTTGCCCCTGAGTGTGAGCTAGACTTAGTGACTCACTATTAATAAATAAGAGTCAGCAAAAGTGGCGGAATCTCACTTCCGAGATTAGCTTACAAAAAGCTATGACTTCCATCTTGCTTGTAAATTCTCTTGAAGGTTTTGATGAAGCAAGTGGGCATCTTGAAGAATTTCCTGTGACAAGGAATTGAGGGTAAGTTCTGGCCAACAGTTCGTGAGGAGTTGAGATCCTCACTCCAACAGCCTGCAAGGAACTGAGCCCTGTCAACAACCACTGAGTGAGCTTGGCAAGGATCCTGCCCCAGTTGAAATTTGATTCCAGCCTTGTGAGATATCCTAAAACAGAGGACTCATTAAAGCCATGCCCAGGTTCTCAATCCCTAGAAACTTTAGAAAATAATTGCTATTGTTTTATGCAAGTAAATCTTAGGATAATTTGTTATGCTGTGATAGATACCTAAAACATATATATTTATAAAATAATTAAAATATTATCATCTGACAATATAAGAATGACATTTTTCAACTTTGTTTTATTTCATATCTTGAAGTTTTTCTATAAATAGCATATTCTATTTATACAATCAGAAAACTACATTAAAAGACAAAGAAGTGGTAAATAAATCGACAAAATCTATTTCTTTTAGTGGATAATTTCAGAATGTCCATGCCCTCTTGACTAACATGTTGAAGTCGATGAAGGTAAAGTTGCTTTAACTTGACAGCTCCAGGAATACTCTATCCTGTGACCTAGGGAACTTCCAACACCAGTCTTTCCTTAAAGAACGAACTTATTGATAGAAATAGAAACAGGGAAGTTGGCAAATAATTAAAGTTGACCTCATTGCTTCCCTCCTCCTCTCCCTCATCCTTTCCCCACTCCCCATTATCTTTCTTCTCCTCCTTTTCTTCTTCCCCCTTCTCTTCATTCCCTTTTGTTTGTAGAATCTCCTTCTTACTTCACTCTGAGATTTAGCGTCCTTCTGATTCTTTCCATTTCTCCTAATTAGTCCAACACTACCACTACTACTGCTACTCACACTTCTTACTTTACTATTACTCTCCACACCAGTTTATTACAGAGCGCTACCGGACTACCAAGAGGTGGTACGACTTAGAGGTTTGGAGAACTCTGTTTCAGTGTGAAACTTGCTCTATCACTTTGTGTATATTCTGGAAAAGTAATTAAAGCGCTCTATATCTTAGTTTCATAGTATAAAAACTGAGATAATAACTGTGTCAACCTCATAGACTTTGTGAGTATTAAATGTGTTAATTTGTTTAGAACAGTGAAACATAAGAACTAAGTTATGGGTTTCTAATTATGATAAGAATAGCTATCATTTATTTCATCCTTCCTATGTTCCAGGAATTACATTAAGCAATTTATGTAAGTTTTCTCCTTTATTCTACACAATAACCCTATGATACAGAGCTTAATATCCCAATGATGGTTAAGCAAACTGAGATCAATGAAAGCTAAGTAACTCATCTACCAACAGAATAATGGGAGAATACAGTCAGGATTCAAAACTAAAATTTTTCGTGTTTCTTCAAGTGTGGGACATATACCACTGGTGAAAAGACTTCAGAAAGTACACAGACTCATCCTCTGTTTCATGTGTTATATCAAGATTCTATTAAACTTAGAAATAAACAAAATGAATATTTTATTCGTTCTTATGCTTTCATTGAAATATTGAGTTCATTGACATAAGAAAAAAAAGCTTAATGGATGTTGCTTAAAAATCTTATCACCCAGTGAAGAAGCCTTCTACCGAAGCCTTCTACCAAACCTACCATGTGATTCTGTTTCTATGAAGTTCTAGAAAAGGCAAAACTAATCAATGGTGATGTATAGTCTGAACAGTAGTTGCCGTTGAGGGACAGCTGTGGGGATACAGATTGACTGAAAAGGAGCATAAAGGAACATCCTGGGATCATGGAATGTTTTATATCTTGATGAGGTTTGGGTTACAAAGGTGTGCGTTTTTATCAAAAATCAATGAATGACACAATTAAGACTTGTGCATTTATCGAATACAAAATTTACATAAAAGAAAAAAAACTAAACAATATTGAACTCTAGTAAATGACATGCACAGTGACGTGCTTAGGAGCAAAAGTTAAAATGGATAAAAAATAAGGTGGTTGATCAATAGACAATGGATAGATGAATAGCTATGTGAAGAAAAGTGCAGTCAATGTTGATTGTAAAATCTAGATGGTGGATACAATTCTTTCAGCTTTTTTGTTATGTTTTAAATTGTTTATAATAACTGCAGAGAAAATTAAGCTCTTAAATGACAGAAACTTGTTGATTATTACCAAGCAATTAAATCATGTTGATTAGATATTTAATTATGTTCAATATTAATATTCAACTAGTATTGAATATCCAATTAGATACTCTATACTTTTAAATCCATGTTTGATTTCCCAGGTACCCATATATCAGAAAAAATTGTATTAAAAATTTGGAGAGGAGAGTCCTATCCTTAGGTAAAGCATTATAGAAAACTAAAATCTCCCAAGTTCATATTTCCTGTAAGCTTATAAAATCAACCACTGCTCATTCATATAGTTTTCTTTGCTGTATTTTTAATGGCCACAGAAAAAGTGCATTTTTACTTACTAAATCTGCTCTGCTTGCAAAGCAATAGTGTTTTTTAAACCAACAATCTTATTTCTAATAAATTTTAAAATAAACCATATTTTTAGCATTCTTCAATATGAATACACCAACATACTTTGACACCTCTATGACTTAACCAATGAGAATGTTTGCTTATATTCAGTTTATTTCATGCACAGAGTAAAAAATGTTTCCCTGCAATAACTTTAAAATCAAACACACTTTTTTAAACATGGAAGCAAAATGATTATATTTTTATGTATAAGAAAATAAAACCTGAAGGAAGATGAATTCCCAGGGTTCTTATATAATAAGGGTAAATTCATGTACTTTAGGCCACAAAAACTACATTTTTCTATTCATATGTTAATGTGCTACAATTTTTACTTAGTCGTGGAAAAATCTGCTCCACGTTGTACTTGGATAGTTTTATTCATCGCTTCTTCATACGCCTTTCTTCTTTCTCTGTGTTGCTAATCTAAAATTTTCTCATTCTTATCGCTTGTTTCTCTATAGCTGTCATCTTATGTAAAAACTTAAAAATTCTCTCTATCCTTCCATAGATTTTTAAAGAAATAAAGTTTGATTATATAAACGATGTTTTCGAATCACATTTTACATACATTTGTCTAACATCAGTGACAGTTATTGAATTCTTTTGATAACTTAATGGAATGTTATCACATTCTTTAAATAAGTTCCTCAAAACAAATGTCTAAACTTTGCATGAAATTTTATTTATAATGATAACTTTTCTAAGTAATTATTATAAATGCAAATAATTAAGTTATGAAAAATTAGAAGAACAGAATTTTTTTATCTTCATATTTCAAAACTAAGCACTATCGGTATATTCCTTAATGTGAAAGACAAGAGATACGCAAAGGTTTTTCTCCTACCCAAATTTGTTAAATATATATATTTAACATTTTAATATTTATAATAGTTGCATTCTGTTTTATATCTGTACCTCTCAGAATTGAAGACTTCGATTCTGTATGTAAGTAGCTTTATGATGTTTACTCAATTGAGCTTTAATTTTGATTCTTCTTTTTATGACTGCGTTTTGTAACGGAGTTTCTTTTTCAGGAAAGGGTCATGTGTTCTGCATTCCCTTAGTTACTGAAAGCAGGAGATCACCTATCTTTAGTCTTCATGCTTGAAGAACAACTTGGGTCATGATGAATATTTTATGCCTATTCCATATTTCTATTTTTTCTTCAGAATCACATTTTATCACTATGTTGATGCCTTTGTCTCCACATCTTAATCATCTCTCCTCTAATTGCTTTCCTATTTTTGTTCTTTTTGTTTCATTTTGTGCAATTTCCTCAAGTCTCTCCTTCATGTTTCTAAATATGTTTTCGCTCTTGTTTGTTTTGTATTTTGTTGCTTCCAAAGCAGCTCATTTCTCTAATAAAGATTTTATTTTTTCCTCCTATTTTTTTCTGGGCTCTGCTAGCTTTGTTTCCCTCTCTTTTTGCTCTCTCTTCAGTTTTTCTGTTTCCTTTGTGACGATTTCTAACAATTTTTGGTTAAAATATAAACACGTGGTGGAACATGCATTGAGATTTTTCTATTTTGGGGAAAACAGAAAAATCTGATCTTTGGTACAATTTTATCATCTGTGTTTTGTTCATGTTCTTTTCTTACTTTTGTGTGCTAGTACCTCTCATTACTAAATAGAAGCAATGTTATCTGGAGTAGCTATTTGCTGAACTCTCAGGAGCTGGTAGCCAAGGTGAGGCGGGCTTGCCCTCAAGCAGTCTTAAAATCTCCCTCACTAAATCTACTTGTTGCTCTACTTAGATTGTACATCTTCTCTTGGTTTTGGCATTCAGGAGGACAGTATGGTTTATGGAGACCCTTCCTAATTGGTAGTTCTCTAGATTAGGAGGTAATTCACACTGCTGTGTTTCCAGCTCTCATCCAGGCTCACTTTTGTGAGCAAAAATTACTCCTGTTTTGCTCAACTTTTCCTGATGTTTTATGGTATTAGATGAGGTTCCCTTGGGACATTCCTCTGGTTCTCCCAAGAGTCGTCACGACTTCTGCATCTCATCCCTCTGTTAAAAAGATGGTGTGCACACTTCTCAGAATCGTGACTTTTAACTGTCAAAATATCTCTAATCTGACATGATCTAAGGAGATGGATATATGTTGATTTTGTTCATCTTTCCTCGTCTTAATTCAATATAGTAGCTATTCTTCACAATTTATAGTTTGGGCGGGTTATGACTCTTTCCCTGCTTGCTCTCCATACTTTGTAAAGGAGGCAAGCTATTAAAATATACAGAGAAGCATCTCTAATTAGAAGCATTGCTTACACGTTAGGCTGATATCAAGGCCCATCTTCCTTTGTATTTTCTCCAACAAATCCATCACAATCTGCCCTCTCTTTTTTTCTGGGCCCTTCGTAGTGCTTAATATTTTATTTCTGTGCCTGTTTATGTCCTAAACAGTTCTTATTTGTTCATATGTGTAAAAATGAAAACTTAATCTCAACAAATGAAGTTATCACACCCGCCTGTTTTATCTCTTTATCCCCTCTACATAGCACAACACCTAGCAGATAATAGGTGCTCAATAAGAACTTTGAATAAAATGATGAATTAACTCATGAATGTAGTAAAAGATGACTTCCAAACAAGATTAAGTTATCTTGGAGGGCATCCAATGTATACCAAGATAAGTAACCTTAAAATTTTTTAAAAAGGCTATAAAATCATATATATTATGTTAATGACAAAGCAGAAAGTAAAGAAGCCCTAAATACCTTGAGAAATTAATTAAAGAGATAATGGAGATACTTTTGGAGGATTACTTATGTTGATTACATATTTCTGCAAGTTAGGGTAAAATTAAAAATAGACATCAAAAAGTCAAATAAATGTCAAGCTGAAGGCAAGAAAACTATTTTGGGAATACAATGGATGAAGGAAAGAAAATGGTTTGGGTAATAAAGAATGTTTTTTGTTGCTTTTTTTTGTTCCTGCAGTAGAAAAATGAATTTTAGCATATTAAAAAGTATAATTTTTAAAAGTTTTAATGGTACCTTGTAATGCCAATGTTGAATTTATGCATGGTTCAAACCATGTTTTTTAATTTCACAAGACAAAAGTTTAGTTCTCAGTGGTTTAAATGTTTCATTTCTTCTTACTATTCAGACAAACATTCTGAGAACACTTTAAAGGCATGACATTAAAACAGTTTTGAAAAAATATTGTTTTTTCTATTTAGGAAGGTACATTTGGTATTTCAAGATTTAAAGGGCAAATAACTAAGATTTCCAAGTTTAGTTTTTTATAGTACAACCATATGACAAAACTTAGTCTTTGTGTGTAAAAGAATAAAATGATGGTAAATGCCTAACCTGAAGTTATCTTATCATACTTAGGAAGAATAACGAAGATATTACAATTACTGATGAACTTAGCAAAATATGCCAACAGCTTAAACACTTTTGAAGTTCAAATAAAAAACCTCTAAATATTATGATAGTCTAGGCTAATCTGTCATTCCAGTGTTAGAACCCAGTAAAACAGGGTAATTCTAGGTTTTTGAATTTACAAAATACTATGAATCATAAATATCAAACACTTGCCAGTGAACCAAATGATATTTAACCTAATCTTACGTAAATTTATGATGATATTACATATGTAATATTTAAACAATAATAATAATATATTTCCTTTTCATTGTAATATAACGTATTTAAATATACAGTATTAGAAACAATATGCTGTAAGTGATTTGGAATAAACATCATCAAGTATTTTATTAGAAACATATTTGCATTAGTAATGTTTCTATATAAATAAGTATATTTATAAATTGTAAATTATCAATTTCATAATTATTTAAACTAAACACAATTCAAAGATTCTCTATTTTGCTAGATATTAAGCTAAATCTTATGTATTGGTCCATTCTCACACTGCTGTAAAGATACTATCTGAGACTGCATAATTTATAAAGGAAAGAGATTTAGTTGACTCAGTTCCTCATGGCTAGGTAGGTCTCAGGAAACTTACAATCATGGCAGAAAGGGAAGCAGGCATGTCTTGCTTGAAGACAGTAGACAACAAGCGAGCAAGTGGATGGAAAACAGCCTTATAAAGCCATCATATCTCATGAGAACTCACTCAGTATCACCAGAACATCATGGGGGAAACCACCCCCGTGATTCAATTACCTCCCACCAGGTCCCTCCCTTGACAAGTAGGGATGAAAATTCAGATTACAATTGTTGATGAGATTTGGAAGGCAGCACAGCCAAATCATATCATCTTAGTACAATGATTTATTGGTGATTGCATTAAAAAGGATTCTTTTAAATAAGAAAGGCTCTATTTCATGTAAAAGTTCTGTGCAGATCTATAAATACTTGGAGAATATCTAAGTATACCTACAGGTACAGTTTCAGAAGATAACGCATCAGAAAGAAAAATAAATATTAATATTATAAAACTATAAATATGGTTTAATTAATTTAACATTCAGGTAATTTGTCATAATTGTACTTATGATCTAAAATATATTATGTATATATCTATTTTATTTATTTATATGTATTACATACTATTTTAGATATCCAAGAGGTGTCTTGGATAGGTGGTATATTTACAACAATTATTTATATGTATTACATACTATTTTAGATAATAAAATAGTATGTAATACATATAAATAAATAAAATAGATATGTATGTAATATAACTTAGCTAGGAGAAATCCAAAGGTACAAAAAACAATTAGGTAATTTATAAGCCAAGATTTTATGTAAATCCTGAAGACAAATTTTTATATCTTTTATTTATTAAGATTTTACTGTGTGACATTATAATGAGTAATAAAGTTAGCTCAGTTCTCTGCAGTCTATAATAAAGTTAGCTTAGTTCTCTGCAGTGAAATGCATTGGGAATTCCAAATATGAGAATTTAAACTACAATTATGACCATTCCAACACATTTTCATTTATTTATGAGAACCGATTTTTATTCATCAAACATAATATATCTTTTCCTGTGATTCCTTGGATTTACTCTAAGAAGCTAACTTCTTACTGTCTCCTGTCTTTTCTGTGTAGAGCCCCCATTCTTACTACTCTTTTAAGCTGACACAGTTGAATAAAAATTATCATGCAGATAGAATTGATTCTCTATGCCTTAAATAAATACTGAAAAAAAAGATCACACAGCACAAAATGGCAAATATGCTAAAACTTTTAAGTGGTACAAGGACAAATTTTAGGACACAGATGCAATTTTATGATTTTATGAAGTAACTAGCTAGGATAATCTAATATTTTCAGATGGTAATAAAATTATTTGCAGTAGCAAAGCATATGCACAGATAGCAAGGTATGTATGAAAGTCATTTATATAGACTTAAAACATGTTTAACATAGTTGAAATATGCAAAAAGGTCGAGGAAGAACAATTTATGATGTAAATATTCTTATTTAATTTTCTTGTTTTAGAAAAAACTCCTTCATTTAGTGGATGATTAAAGAACGAGTTTTAATTAAATAAAATTCATGGTGATTCAATTGCTATTTGTATTGTATATACATATTCAGATAATTTTTTGTTGCTGTGCCCTATTTTTCACTGTTCATTATAGGAAAAGAAAGGTTATCATTTCAGCATGAATATTTTCTTTATTTTTCAATATCCATGGAATGTGCATTGTGAGGAAAACTTGTGGTGATATGATCTTATATTGAAGTAAGTTTTTCTTTTTGAAATTTGTTTGCTTTTTTGACTTGTTAGGATTTTCAACATCTAAATTATTTTTGAATAGAGACCAAAGCAGGTCTGCTTCATGCAAAATTTCAGCCTATATAGAACTAATTTTATATGTGTGTATATGTATATATATTAATTGTATTGATATAACATAAAATTAATACAATATCATTTACATATACAATTTATCCCTTTTATGAGATAGGAAGTATGTCTGAGTTTTTAGAAAATCTGTAGACAGTGTGAGTGTTTGTAGTACTTTAGTGTAAATGAATAGCTATGAAGACATGGAGGGACAATGTGCTTAGTATAAGAACTTACACGGAGCTCTTGTGTTTGTATTCCAGCTTTATTGCATGCTATCTGATATGACCTTCAGCTAATTATTAAGATTTTCTATGTATCATTGTCCTTATTTACGACAATCATTCCTATATTTTGGATTATTGTGAGAAATAAGTTAATTAACACCTGGAAAGTGTTCATCACTGGGACATTATAAATGCTCAATATATTTCAGTTATTATTAAATCTTCATTGTCAGTTACTCTAGTTCCTTAACCACAAAATGTGGCCTGCAGACATGTCTTGGATAGTTGGTATATTTACAAAAATTAAATTTGAATGCTTTTACGCAGTAAATATGTTCTCCAGTGCACAAATCTCACCATTTCTTATTGTCCTGTATATTGTCAGGACAATATGTTGGTAGTCTGCCTCCTGAGGTATTTAAGTTAAGAATCTTTTGATATGGAGATATATGTGGCTGCTCCTACCTGTCTTCAAATGCTTTATAAGAGATTTTTTATATCTTACTGTCATCAAATCACTGCATCTATTCTGCCTAGTGGAGCTGTATTATATTTTCTATCAATTAAGTCTAATCAAACTCTAGCCCAGAGTACTTCACATAATATTTTTGAACAGTAAGTTGTAAAAATCACCAAGAATATTGTTTCTGTTTTCTCCCATAATGTACATACATAAAGTTGTAGAATAAGATTACCAGTATATAGTGTAGTAATGTATGGATTTGTACGCTCTCAACATTCCAATCATGGGTATGTCACTGTAGGGGAAATACCTGCTTGATATAACACTCAACACTGGTGGTGTTGCAGTGTCGTATTCTGGATAAATTCATTCTGCTGCATCTTGTATTTTGAAACATTTTGCTTCTATATTCATGTTAAACTTCTCACAGTAGCAAAATCTTTCTTTTGAGAAGGAGATACCACGGTATTAAAGAAATGTAATGATTGGTCTACAGTAAAAGCAAGTTTGAAAAGTTTGCATCTGAATATTATCTATTGAATTAAAATTGAAGATGATGAACAAACTGTCAGCTAGGAAATTACATGAGAGCAAAATTGGGTTAGAGGGCAGTAAATATTAAAATTAAGCACATACACATGCGTATTTGTAAAAGACTCAAATGATGATGGCTTAAAAACAAGACTAAATATCCAGCCATTTAAAGTGATGGTGCTGCTGCTTCTGATTCCTAATATTACAAGATTATGTCGTTTATATTAACCCTTTAGTTAAAAAAATGCTAAATGCTAGATAAAAAATAAACACATGGATACACTAAAGGACCATTTCTGAACGCCCTCATTCCTTAAAGCTACTGGCCTGAAGAAATGAGGGAGTTCAGAAATTTAGTTCCAAGGGTTGTTCAAGATGAGAAGTCTTATTGAGATACCTCTCCACTTCAAGCTTGGATTTCAAAAGCCATAGCTTTAGAACAATGACACATGAAAACTAATCCCTATGTTTTACTTCCAGTCACATAACTTTTTTTTTCAAACGGAGTCTCTGTCTCCCAGCTGTAGTGTAGTGGTGTGATCTTGGCTTACTACAATCTCTGCCTTCTGGGTTCAAGTGATTCTCTACCCTCAGCTTCCCAAGTTGCTGGGACTATAGGCATGTGCCACTGCACCCTGGCTAATTTTTATATTTTTAGTTGAGATGGGGTTTCATCATGTTGGCCAGGCTGGTCTCAAACTCCTGACCTCTGCGGATCCACCCTCCTTGACTTCCCAAGATGTTGGGATTACAGACGTGAGCCACTGTGCCTGGGCCCAGTCACATAACATTTTGTAGAAACTTGTCTCTGTGCTGAGCAGAGGAGGAAAAACATATTAGAAGAAAAAAAGTAAGAAGTTGTGTGATATATGGGTCTTTGTATACATTTACAGATTGAACAGGAGACCTATAGCTATGACTAGATTTGAAATGTTTTCCAATTAGTAGCGTTCCCAAGTTCTAGACTGATACAGACACATAGCCACTTCAGAAGAGACAGCACCATTCTAGGAATCTGAAAACATCCATACAAATTTTCGCAAAAATAGTGACTATCACATACTCATAGATTACCAGGCACATAAAGAAACAAGAGTGGTTGACTTAAATAAACCTACACCAATGGCAAATGACAGCAGAGTCACAGAAACCTCAGGCAATGAACTAATTATAAAAATCTTAGAAGACTGTTCTGATATGGTTTAGCTCTGTGTCCCCACCCAAATCTCATCTTGAATTACACTCCCATAATTCCCACGTGTTGTGGGAGGGACCCAGTGGGAGATAATTTGAGTCATGGGGCCAGTTGCCCCAATACTCTTTTGGTGGTAGTGAATAAGTCTCATGAGATCTGATGTTCTATCAGGGGTTTCTGCTTTTGCATCCTCCTTGTTTGCTCTTGCCGCTGCCATGTAAGAACTGCCTTTTGCCTCCTACCATGATTCTGAGGCCTCCCCAGTCATGTGGAACTGTAAGTCCAATTAAATCTCTTTTTCCTTCGAGTCTCAGGTATGTCTTTATCAGCAGCGTGTAAATGGACTAACACAGTAAATTGGTACCAGTAGAGTGGGGCGCTGCTGAAAAGAAACCTGAAAATATAGAAGTGACTTTGGAACTGAGAAACAGGCAGAGGTTGGAACAGTTTGAAGGGTTCAGAAGAAGACAGGGAAATGTGGGAAAGTTTGGAACTTCCTGGAGACTTGTTGAATAGCTTTTCCCAAAAGCCTGATAGCGATATGGACAATAAGATCCAGACTGAGGTGGTCTGAGATGGAGATGAGGAACTTGTTGGGAACTGGAGCAAAGGTGATTCTTGTTATGTTTTAGCAAAGAGACTGGTGGCATTTTGCCCTTCCACTAGAGATTTGTAAAACTTTGAACTTGAGACAGATGATTTAGGGTTATCTGGCAGAATAAATTTCTAAGCAGCAAAACCTTCAAGAGGTGACTTTGGTGTTTTTAAAGTCATTTAGCTTTATAACGGAAGCAGAGCATAAAAGTTCAGAAAATTTGAAGTCTGACAATGGGATAGAAAAAAAAAAAACACTTTCTGAAGAGAAATTCAAGCCAGCTGTAGAAATTTGCATAAGTAAGGAAAAGTGAATGTTAATCCCTAAGACAATGGGGAAAATGTCTCCAGGGCATGTCAGAGGTCTTCAAGGTAGCCTCTCTCATCATAGGCCCAGAGGCTTAGAAGGAAAAAGTGTTTTCATGGGTGGAGTCCAGGGTCCCTGTGCTGTGTGAAGTCTAGAGACTCCGTGCCCAGCATCTCAGCCACTCCAGCCAAGGTACAGCTCGGGCTGTTGCTTCAGAAGGTGGAAGCCCCAAGCCTTGGCAGCTTCTACATGGTGTTGAGCCCGAGGTGCACAGAAGTCAAGAACTGAGGTTTGGGAACTTCTGCCTGGATTTCAGAAGATGTATGGAAACACAGAACACCCAGGCAAAGTTTGCTGCAGGAGTGAAGCCCTCATGGAGGATCTCTGTTAGGGCAGTGTAGAAGGGAAATGTGGGGTTGAAGCCCCCACACAGAGGCCCTACTGGGACACCACCTAGTGGAGCTATGAGAAGAGGGCCACTGTACTCCAGACCCCAGAATGGTAGATCCACCAACA
Source organism: Alouatta palliata (assembly GCA_004027835.1). Lineage (NCBI taxonomy): Eukaryota > Metazoa > Chordata > Mammalia > Primates > Atelidae > Alouatta > Alouatta palliata. Next base: position 55,732 of record PVKV010010276.1, on the reverse strand, counting down.
GCTTGCACCATGCACCTGGAAAAGCCAGAGACACTCAATGCCAGCCTGTGAAAGCAACAGGAGACTATACACTGCAAAACCACAAGGGTGCAGCTGCCAAGACCATGGGAATCCATCTCTTGCATCAGTGTGACCTGGATGCGAGACCTGGAGTCAAAGGAGGTAATTTTGAAGCTTTAAAATTTGACTGCCCTGCTGGATTTCAGACTCCTTTGTTTAGACCAGTTTCTCCCCCTTGGAATGGCTGTATTTACCCAATACTTTTACCCACATTGCACCTAGAAAGTAACTAGCTTTCTTTTGATTTTTCAGGCTCATAGGCAGAAGAGACTTGCGTTGTCTCAGATGAGAGTTCGGACTGTGGACTTTTGGGTTAATGCTGAAAGGAGTTAAGACTTTGGGGGACTATAGGGAAGATGGGTTTTGAAATGTGAGGACATGAGATTTGGAGGGGCCAAGGTGGAATGATATGGTTTGGCTCTATCCACCCACCCTAATCTCATCTTGAATTGTGCTCCCATAATTCCCACTTGTTGTGGGAGGAACCCAGCGGGAGATAAGTTTAATCATGGGAGCCGTTTCGCCCATACTGTTCTCATGGTAGTGAATATGTCTCGTGAGATCCGATGGTTTTATCAGGGGTTTCTGCTTTTGCATCCTTCTTATTTTCTCTTGTTACCACCATGTAAGAAGTGCCTTTTGCCTCCCACCATGATTCTGAGTCATTCCCAGCCATGTGAAACTGTAAGTCCAATTAAAACTCTTTTTCTTTCCAGACTCAGGTGTGTCTTTATCAGCAGCATGAAAATGGACTAATACATGTGCTTACCTTAATAAAAATAAATGTAACCTTGAAAAAGTATCTTCAGATGGGAAACAGGTATAGACATAGGCAACTCCAAGAAGAACTAAAACTTGTAGAAATAGAAAATCCATTAATAAATATTTTAATATTTAAAGAATATTTTTAGCTACATATTCATATTAGCTACCTCTTCTCATTTCGATGCTAGAAAGGATAAAATTAGTAACCTTTTCTATTAGACAGAAGAAATTATCCACAATGTAGCACAAAGACAAGGGGAAAATAAAAAAGGAAGTATAAGATACATGAGAAATTGTAATATATGTTTGATTGGAGTACAAGAGGGAAGGGAAAGAATAACATAAAAAATAATATTTGAATAGATAAAGCTGATAGTTTTTTAGATTTTGTAAAAACCATGAACCATGAATTCAAGTGGTCCAATGAATCCTTAGTGAGACAAATTCAAAGCAAAATAAATAAAATAAATCAATCAAAGGAAGCCACATCTGAATATATCACAGCAAAACTGCAGAAAACCAAAGACAAAGAAGAATCTTAAAATCAGTCAGAGAAAAAGACAATGGGATAAAGATGACAGAGAATAGTTATTTTCAATATAATAAAGGAATTCTGTACCCAGTAAAAACAGCTTTCAGTGTAAGGACCAAAAGCTTTCAGTGTAAAACAAAGAAACAAAAAACGAAGAGAGGTTTACATCAGCAGAGCATTTCTAAAGAACTAAGTAATGTTCTTTAGAAAGAAGACTGATCCCAAATGGAAGGTCAGAGATGTAAGAAGAGAAAACAATTGTTAAATAGTGTAAATATGTGTGTTAGTAAACGTGAAAGATCATTAGCTGTATCAAAAAGAAATAATAAGGTCTAATGATGTTAAAAAAAGAAAACCTAACAATAGACTTAGAGTGCTAGACAGCAATAACATGTAAGTCGGGAGGAAGTCTAAATGGAGCTGAAATGATATAAGCTATTTATTATATATGCAGGGAAAATGAAGGTTTTGATTAACTTTAGATTTTTTAAGTGTAAATACTGTCATTTGTATAATAATCACAAAATCCAAAGCAAAACTTTTAACTTTCAAACTTGCAAAAGGGAAAAATGAGTGATGAAATACATTAATTAAATCCAAAAGATGGTCAATTAAAAAGAACAACAATAACATACAGACATACAAGACAACTAGAAAGCAAAAATAAGACAATAGATTTAAATTCAATTATATCTAAAATTATTTTGAAGAAACTGAAGGAACTAAATTTCTCCACTAAGAGACAAAAAAGTCATTAGTCTGGAAGAATCTCCACATTCAACTATACACAACTTACAAATCACATATGGAAAATGTGAGAAAACAAGTTAATAAAAAAAAATAGAGAAACAACATATGTGAACAAAATACTCTGATCAGTCTATATTAATATCAGAATATATATTAATAGTAGAAAATAGACTAAAACGAAACTATTTCTAGAGGTAGAACACCGCTTTATGCTGATAAAATATTTATTTCACCAGGATAATATAATTGTATATACATATACATATATATGCACAGACACCACACACACATATGTACATATGCATGCACATAATAATGTATGTGGAAAAACTATGAAGAAAAGTTAAAGCTGATTACCATAAAAGTCAGGACACTAGTTATTACAAAGGATGAGGGAGGGAATTGTAATCAGGAAAACTTGATCAGTAGGCTTCTAGAATGCTGGTAATGTTCTATTTCTTCCTCTGAGCAGTATTCACACATGTCAGTGTATAGCTATTAGTAAAAATTGTACACATGCAGGTTTTATACAGTTTCTGCACTTATGGAAACTCTTGATTATTATTAAATAAAAAAGCAGGATGCATAATAACATATATACAGTCATCTCACTTTTGTTTGATGTTTTTGTATATTTATATATTTAAGCATAGATATAACAAAATTATGCACACATTTTTTATTACTAATATTCTTTGGATGATGGTCTTATACTTTCTTTTTCTTTTAATGTTTTCCTACAATAAATATGCTGCATTGCTTTTGTAATAAGAAAAACATGAATTAAATACAGACACACACACAATTACCACCCATAATAGAGAGAAGAGAGATTGGTAGAAAGATATGTGTTAACCTTGAAAATGTAAAATAATAGCTTTGTATGAGACACAGATACTGAATGAAAAGAAATACTTGGAAAGCAGCAATGCTGAAAAGGACTTCGGGGTGAGCGTGGACAGCAAATTAGATAGAAGCCTGCAGTGTAATGTGCCAGGAATGAACGCCAATGCTATTTTCAGCTGCAAAAGCACAGGCACCATGGCACAAAACAAGGACAGGCAGCCTCTTTCATATATATTTGGAAAGTCTGACTGTAAGGCAACAATTTTATGTCATACTACTTTTAGCTTAAACTAAATACATGGAAAAAAATAGCCACCATGGCCTAAAAATGATTATGGGGATATGGAAGTCACCACTGCGATAATTTTTCTATTCTTGCTTTTAAGAGAGTATAACCTCTTTTAACGGCAGCCTCAGATTTTGCTGATGATGATGGGAGAAACACGTATGTTAGAAGAATTTTCTTCAGGCTCTTTTTCGAAGCCGACATATCACAATAGCTAAGATAGATACAAAAATAAGTCTAAGCAGGAAGCTTTGCCCTCAAGACTTCCACCTGGAGAAAGCAGATTCTAGGAACTATAAAAGTAGGTAAAATGAACCTTGACAGTTGCCTGGCCTCTGAAAGGAGATGCAATGCATACTGTATTAAGGACACTGTGAACTTGAGATGTAAAAGCAGCAGATGGAGTATGGCAGCAGATGTGCAGGTGTCAGGTGATATTCAAAGACAAGTGGGCAATGCAGGCTGCTCCTAAGTCCATTCATGGCCAGCAGCTGGGTTGGTAGACAGTAGAATCCATTTCCCTTGAAAATGGTTGGTTGGCAAGAGTTAGGCAGTGAATTAAAACAAGTGGATGAATCTTGGGCCAGGACTTTAGATTCAGCAGGACATGAGGGTACTGTTTCATATCTAGTAAGAAATTGAGAGGCTTAGCAGGATAGAAAAATCCCTCAGATGATAGAAATAAAAAGACCTTAATTAAAAGACTACTTATATGAGAAGAGTCAACGGAAAAACAGAACAACAAAACGTATGTTGAGATACTCAGACTATCAACAGCAGGAAGCTGTTATCACTTTTAAAGTATAAGAGACAAAATAGTATTACCAGTGCATGATGATGGCTGTAGATACGGAGCAGAGGCTGCCTGTCAGAGACTGAAGTTGTTGCCAGGTCAGGGAAGGAGGGAGCATGTAAGAAAGACTTTGACCTATTTTTCCTTCTACCCTACTATCTTCTGGTGGTGACTTTTATTGGCTAAAACCAACCAAAAGCCAGAGGACAAGGGATACTGGGCAATGCAGCCCATAGAAATCAACTGCCCAGAGCGAAGATCAGAAAAGAGAATGGTGGAAAGAAATTTTGGTGGCAATGGAGAGGGAAAACAGAGTGACCACCACAAATCTCATGCAAGGCCCCCAAGGCAAAAGCCAATTATGCATAGTGGATCAATATGACAGAGCATCTTTCATTCAGTCTTTCCAAAAATAATTTAAGATTACCTCCTATATTGTCCTAGGCCCTCTACTAGTTGCCTGGGACAGAAAAATAGTAAGTCTCGATCTTTTAATGAAGGCTTGCAGCATAGCTTGGGAAGTGAAAATAGGCATGTAAATAAGGGTACGGAGAAGGCAAAAAAGGAAACCAATCATTGATTCTTATATTTGGAGGTCTGTAAAAAAATGCCATAGAACAAAGAACATTGGAATCTTGTAAATCACAAGAGGTGGAAGGTAATTTCTGGAAAAAGAAACATTATGAGATATGAAACAGCCTTGCATATTTGGATATATATCAGTTTGGTTTTGGTTAGAATTAGAAGGTATACAGACACTGAACCCATGGGTTTCTTTGGAGGGACCTCTCTGCCTTGGCTGAAATGCTACAGAAACACAGCAGTGCTGAGCTGAGTACATATAGACGGCATGCTGGTAATGGTCTTTGGGTGGGGTAGGGGAACACAGGAACACACCTGCTGCTGCTTTAGAATTTTCATTTTTCAGGGAAAGATTAAGAAGAATTAGAATGGGCAAAGGGATAAACAGACCTATTTATCTACTGACATAAATAAGTAACGTATTTATAATAAAAATACATAAAGGAGAAAGAATGTCTGCTAGTCCCATCAGAAACACTATTTACTTAGTTCATTTACTTACATAGTCAGCGATATTGACTCATCTTGGCAAAAGTTTATCAACAAAAGGAGATGGCCAACATAGAATGGTCAGGGCTAGCAAGGTGAGCATCTGTTTTACACACACAGAACTTTCCTGGGAGCAATGGCATCTGGGAGGCATTGTGGCAGCATTCTTTGAAAGGAATAAAGAAATTCATCAGGTATCATTGCTTTAATCTATGCTAATCACAAAGCCTTCTGAATAATCATTGGTGTTTTTACATATCTTGAGAAAATGAAGCCTAATTAGAAGATATATGCAAGCCACTTTTTTGGAAAGGATACCAGACAGAGATTCTGGCTCACTTTTTTATCTCTTGTCAACATATTTAATGGGATTCTTTCAATGAGAGTTTGGTTTTGCCACTGTGCCTTTACTAAACAATTTCTTGACCCATAAGACAAAAGTTCTTCCCCGGGAATACAATAAAATTACAGATAATTCTGTCATTGAATGTCTTGGAATCCTACATAGTTTATCCTGGCAACCATAAACTCTCATTGCCTCCAGCCTTTTGGGTTGTCCACAGGAGAGAAAGTTAAGGCATTAAGTAGAAATCATACCTCCAGGAACACGTCAATAAAATGACTGCAGGAAGAACATGGATAGAATATTTGATTGAAGTACAGCCACCGATGGTATGAAACACATTTAGTTTCTACCTTCTATTATATTATGAAGGAGGCACAGTAGAATGGTAGAGGAATAGCAGTTTTCCAACTTTTTTTTTTTTAACTTTTGGGTTTAACTTTTGAGCTTTTATTTTAAGGGTACACGTGCAGGTTTGTTATATAGGTAAATTCATGTCACAGGGGTTTGTTGTACTGATTATTCCAACCTTATATATATATTTTTTAGTTCATAGTAATTTTTTATTTAAACAAATTATGGAAACTTGTCATGTTAAATATTTGGGGCAAAGTGCATGGTCAGAAGCACAGAAGCAGGAGAGAGTGGCTGGGCGCGGTGACTCACACCTATAATCCCAGCTCTTTGGGAGGCTGAGGCAGGTGGATCATTTGAGGTCAGGAGTTTGAGATCAGCCTGGCCAACATGGTGAAACTCCATCTTTACTATTAATAAAAATACCAAAATTAGCCGGGTGTGGTGGCACATGCCTGTAATCCCAGTTACTCAGGTGGCTGAGAGAGGAGAATCGCTTGAACCTGGGAGGTAGAGGTTAAAGTGAGTAAAGATTGCAGCAATGCACTCTAGCTTGGGCTACAGAGTAACTGAGACTCCTGCTGGCTGAACTGTTCTCAGGCCCTGCAGTACCCTCTGCACCCCAGAAGCCCCTAGGCTCAGTTTGAGAACAGCTAGGAGAGCCAAGGAGCCTGGGAGGCAAAATCAAGAAATACAAGTTCTGATCCTGACTCCACACAGTCTTGAGAATGGTTCTGATGACTTTACTTCCTTATTTAATAGAAACAGCTGCCCTACTTACCTCTTGGCAAATAAGGAATCCATTTTCATAAAAAAATTGCCACTGAATACTTCTAAGTGCGGGAAGCTCCAAGCTCCACACAAACACAAAAAGGTACAACTTTTAAACTAAACTCTTATATTTGAAACCCCCAAATCCCCTCATCACCCAATCACTTTCAATGGCTTTGCTTAAAAGCCATTGATTTAAAAATTTTAAAAGAACACATAATTTTACATTCAGGTTTATAGCATTTTTCTAAAAAATAATAAGATGATGAATAATGAATGACTTGTGATTTTACCAGCTCTTAGTAAAGATAAAGGTTTTTTTTTCTAAAAAAACCTTTATCTTTACTATGAGCTGGTAAAATCACAAGTCATTCATTCAAGGAATAATTACTGAGTACACCCCTTATTATTTGCCCCCATTGTGACAACACAGTAAAGTATATAATGTTGCCATGACTCTTCATCACAACAGGGTAAAGGAGGAGGAAGGTAATAGAGTTACAGAGAGTGAAGCCATCAATTTACTGCTAAGTATTATAATGAGTCCTTATTATGTTCATCAGTCTCACCTCAAACTCTACATGTTAGGTGGCTTTCAGTGATCTCTTTTGTGTAATCTTACTTGGTTTTCATTTGATGAAGTGAGTCATTTAACCTCCTTCCTTTTTTTTTTTTTTTTTCTAATCTTGTCCCCAATTCTTTCTGGTAAAATTATCTCATTTTCCTTCATTACTTGGTTTTTATCATTTACTAATATGTATTTGTGTCTTTTATTATGTCGCCTCAAATACTATTAATAAACATTCTTTATTAACATACTATCTTAATTTATATTATTAAACAGAATGTTTATTTAGAATGTTACACCTAAAATGGAAACAATCACTTGGAAGTATCACTGGCCTGGACCTAGTCTTATTTCTATTCAGACTACATCAATGTCGGGAAGCAGCAAGACAAACAGCAGCATCTTCTTTATATTAAACTCAAACTCAGGACTGTATTCAGATTGATTTGCTAAGGGTACACAGTGATATCTGTAAGTCCAGTCTCGAATATTAGAATTTTGTCTTTGTCTGGATTAAGGCATTACTCAATCATTGACAAAGACACCAACAACTATGATACACAAACACTTGCTGCAAACATAAACCACTATATTCCAGGAAGGCAGGTGGGAATCAGCCCACAGGGGTTCCTTGATTCTTGGAAGCCTGACACTGGCCTCTGGGACCATCAAGTAAACATAGAATGCATCTCATCTTTCTCTGCCAGTTTTCTTTTTTATTAGATGACTAGGTATGATAATACTGGCTTGAAAGATAATTTAATCTAGGAAGTATATCTCCAGTTTTTCAACACATTTTTCTTCAGAAAAACAATGGCATAACCCTTAATGCATTTTCACCCTACAAGTTTCCAGAGTTTCGTTTGCAGCATTCACCTTGCTTGATGCAGTACTGCAGAAAAAAATCCCGTTCTGGTTGGCAACAGCAGCTGTCCTGCACCAGGAATATTTTTTCTTGGGACATTCTGACATGACAGCAAAGTAGGCTTCAATTAATGAGGAGTGTTAAAGTTGCTTTTGATAGACATGTATTTGAGGATGACTTAGATGCCCAAGTTGGAGAAACGGAAGTACCTGGCATATTAATTACTCTACCACGTGCTAGATAAACTGATGTCACTCCCATGTCCCTCCCTGCTTAACTGTTCAATCCTGATTCACTATCTGACTCAAGAAGTAAAAAGCAAGAGCAGCACATATTGGACAACAGGAGGCATATTTACAAATCTTCCTATTTAAAAAAATCTAAACTGGCATATCAGCTACTGTCAAGATAAACAAGATTACTAAAATGGGTCCATATGATTCTCACTCTCAGTAAAATTGTTATGTAACAGCACTCTTTCTCATTTCTAAACCCCAGTAACCACTTGAGGAAGCTCATTCGCAGTAAAAAGTGCTAGAGACGGAGGCGGATTCCAAAGAAGATGTAGAACCTTAAGGAGTCAGGAAAATTACTAGCAGTGTTGGACAGTGCTATACAATAAAAAGTACACGCTAGTCAATGCTACCTCAAATGCTTGACATAAAATTCACCTCTCACTTCTTATGCCAAGATAGCTTTCTTTTCTACCTCCTTTAAAAGATCCAGCAAAACCAGTTAGTGAGACAATGTATCACTTCATTAGTAAGCTCTGACGCAGTAGGTCTATGTGAAAGCTTTAAAAGAACAAAGAAGGAAATAAATAGTCAATTAAAATTAAAACTAAAGAATTACATACATAAAAATAGGCACATTACAATATCTAAACTAAAAACAACCAAAAGTTAAGATTCTTCTTGCTCTAAGAACTCTACTAATCATAAAAGCTACCAGTAAGTCAATGCTTAAAAATGCTGACTATGGGTACTTTAGACAATGGCAAAGATGCCAAGGAGACCCAGTTGTAACCCCTAGTGAGTCAAAACTCTAGATGAGGCTGGGCGCGGTGGCTCAAACCTATAACCCTCAGCACTTTGAGGCTGAGGCAGGCAGATCACCAGGTCAGGAGATCGTGACCATCCTGGCCAACATGGTGAAACCCTGTCTCTACTAAAACACAAAAAATTAGCCGGGTGTGGTGGCAGGCACCTGTAGCGCCAGCTACTTGGGAGGCTGCAGCAGGGGAATCCATTGAATCCAGGAGGTGGAGATTGCACTGAGCTGAGATCACGCCACTGCACTCCAGCCTGGGGACAGAGAGAGACTCTGTCTCTAAACAAAGCAAAGCAAAACAAAACAAAAAAACTCTAGATGAGATGACACACAGAATTAAGTGTCAAATAAATGATTCAGTGATTAAAGAGCGAAAGTGGAAGACATGTTAAAGAACAATGAGTTCTTCCTCAACTTATGAAAGAGTAAGATGAAGGAAGCCCAGGGAGAAGACATCTAGCAGGTACTCGGCAGGGGCTGGACTGGACTCCAAGTCTTCTGACTCTAAGCCTCTAAGCATAAGCATAGGAACATTTTCACAGCATTGGCCAGTGTTATCCAAAGGAGGTGACTATCACCAAAAGCAGCATGACTACAATTAACATGGTTAAGAAATAGCTCCAACTAAACATTCTGGATGTCATAATAAGGTCCTTTCTCTTACAGCAATGGAGTTATTTTAGGAAGGATTTGGATGTGTTTGATGATCCTAAGTAAACTAAGCCTCATGGTAACATATTAGAAACATTTCTAATACTATAAAATAATCATTGAAAAGAACTTTTAGCCATTGAAAAGAACTTTAGCCAAGAATTAAGTCTTAGTGGGCCCACTATATCCTAAACGCTGTGCTGGTTCAAGCTTTGGGAAATAGAGGTACATAATGCAGAGGAGAGAAGAGGTGTGTCATTTCAAAACGACTGACCCACAGAACCATGAACATAATGAAGTGGTTGTTTTATCCTACTAAATTTTGTGGTATTTGTCATAGATAACTAGATATCTCCAACATAATTAACTAGATACCTAGTCTAGATAACTAGAACAAACTCCAGCCTAAAACAATGGTCTGACCCAGAAAGAACCATAACATTTCACCTTATCAATTTCTTAACATGACGATGATAGGGAATAATACTGCCATTTCCTTTACTGTTTGGCTTCCCTTATGTGAAAGAGACAAGTGGTGCTCATAAAACAATCCATTTGCTCATCTGTGTTTTCTATACTCCTTGCTGTTGGGTAGCCAGTAGAATGTGTAAGAAGTAACTGCGTCACTTCTGAGATAAGGCTGTTACAAATAGGTGTGAGTTCTCTAACTATTTTTTCTTTTGCCTACATGTCCTTGAGCACAAACTCTGAGGATTCATGGCTGCAAGATGGAAGCATCCTGCATCCCTGAGTCTCTGTTGGAAGGGAGGTGACAAAGAGATCTTCCTGACTCACACCAAACTCTGAGATGAGCAGGAAATATATCTTTATTATGTTAATTTAATTAAGGTATTATTTGTTATTGCAATATGGTTTAGTCTACTGACCCTGACCTGCACAATTTTCATGATCTGTCACTGTAGTCACACCTTTGTATACACTGTAAACCTTCTCATTTTTTCTTTTCCTATTAAATTAAACTCGACACCTACTCAATTCTTCTATCCAGCTGCATGTGGATGGGGGTTAAACAAACACAAACCATGTTTAGTCATTTCTTTTTAAAACAATTCACGAACACAAACTCCAAGTGGGCCTTCAGTGATTTCTAGTTATCCATTTGAATTTTCTTCTGTAATTCAGTCTCCAGTTTTCCAATGTGACTCAAATTCCTTTCACTTTCCACAAACCAGCACTTCCTTACCCAAGTTTGTTCTCAGCTAATGACAGGCTTCATATTTGCTGACAAAGTTGAAGTCACAGAGGAGCATTTCCACATGTTCTCATCCCCTTATGCACTGAGTTATCTGGATCTGTCCATGTATTAGGCCTTTCCTTTTCTTACAGTAGGTGAATTGTCTATGTGATGACTCCACTTGTGCTCTGAATATAGTCCCTCCTTTCCTACTCAGTCTCATGGCTTCTGCAATTTCTTCCTGTCTCTACTTTTCTATAAAGTTTTATTTCTCACTTGTGTGTTCCCATCAGCGTGTAAACATTAATTTCTTTTTTAATGCCAAATCCCTCAAAAGAACTGTCTTTATTAACTATCTTCAGTTCCTTCCCTCCAAGCTCTATTCAATCTCTTGAAATTACCCTTTCATTTTCAGCATTCCCCCAAGCAGCTCTTTTCAAAGTCACCAGTGACTTTTATATTGCTAAATCAGGTGGCTACTTCTCAGTTCTCAATGGACACAATTTCTTAGCCACGTTTGAGACAATTGATCCCTTGCTCCTTCATAAAACACTTCTTTTACTTTGCTGCTGGTTCATTATTCCCTCTTGGTTCTCATGCTATTTTTCTGCCTGATCCTTCTTGGTATCATTTTTTGAATCCCTCATCTTCCCAATTTCTAAGCACTAAAATACTCCGGGGCTCAAATCTTGGATGACTTTTATTTTTTCATTCATGTTTATGTTTATAGTTGATTTCATTGGATTCTATGGTTTTCAATATTAGCTATGCCATGACGAATCTCAAATTTGTATCTTCAGCTCTAATTTACAGACTTCCTCCGAACGTGATCTGTGTACCGTGTTATATCACCTACCCCACATTTGCCACTTGGTTTTGATTTTTCCCCCACAATAAACTTCGCTTATGACTTCCCTACTACAGTAAATGGCAAATGCATTCTATCACTCCTTTGGTCCTCAAAGCTTGGGGTCATCCTTGACAATTCTTTTACTCTTTTTTTTATATACTTTAAGTTCTGGGGTACATGTGCAGATCATCTTACATGCCGTGTCTAGTCCCTCACTGAGTCCTGTCAATTCTATTTTCAAATACTTATCCTGAATTGAATTCCTTTTTATCACCATCCCTACTTCCATGCTATTTCACAGCACCATTCTATGCCATGCAGAATTTGTAATAACCTGTTAAATAGTCTCTGTAGAATTATTCTTGCCCCATTGCAGACTAATTTACATAGCATAGACAAAAGTGCCATTAAAGTATGTCAGACCATACACCCTTGTCTTACAATACTTCAGACAGCTTTCATTTCACCCGAAGATTAATTCTGTATCCTATATGACCTGACCCAATCAATACTACCTCTTAGACCCTTTCTTGTAACACTCACACTCAGATCAGACTCTGATCCAGCCACACTCATTTTATTGCTCTTCTTCAGCTTCACCAAGCAAGGTCCTGTATTAAAGCCTTTACACATTTATTTCTCTCTGCCAGAGCCACTTAAATCAGGTGCTTCAGTTAACTCTCTGCTTCAATTTTACTCTTTAGAAAGGTTTTTATATGACCACTTACGCTCTTTACTCCTTATTCTGGTTTATTTGTATTCTTTATATCACAAATCATACAACATAGTTTATATTTCTATATTTTGTTGTCCTGTTCATCCCTTCTGCAGTCCTAAAACATAAGGTCCATGAGGGTAACAACTTGATCAATTCTGTTCAATGTCTTTTACTCCAGAACCCAAAATTTGTTGAACATAGTAGATGTGCAATAAATATTTGAAAATTAATAAATAATTTAATATGAGCCTCAGTTTGGGAAAAAGAGTGAAAATTTGTATCTGAAAGCCTTGTTCTTACCTGTGTCGGCACTGTGTCCTATGGTGTCGAGCTGACTGAAGCAAGACTTCTACACATAACACAGACTCAGAATGGACAAAAAAATAATAGCGAGCCGAGGCTACTACCGTCCCTGGCAACTATCCATAGAATATCAGCAAAGTACAGCATGAACCAGCTTGGCGTCTGTGTGTGATATTAGCCCATATTTCTCCTTTGAGAAAGAGGAAACACATCCACATAAAGCAAATGAGGTGAAAAAAAGGCTGACAATGAGTTATAAATTAAATTAGTGTCATTCTTATTGGTATGTGCTTAGAGAGAGAAAGGATGTTAGGCTGGCACTAAATTAGGTCCTTTCAAGTATTTAAAAAAATGTATGGCTGGGTGCGGTGGCTCACACCTGCAATCCCAGCACTTTGGGAAGCCGAGGTGGGTGGATCTCCTGAGGTCAGGAGTTCAACATCTGCCCGGCCAACACAGCAAAACCTCGTCTGTACTAAAAATACAAAAATTAGCCAGGCCTGGTGGCATGCACTGGTAGTCTCTGCTACTTGGGAGGCCGATGCAGAAGAATTGCTTGAACCTGAGAAGCAGAGATTGCAGTGAGCCAAGATCATGTCACTGCACTCCAGCCTGGGTGACAGAGTGAGACTCTGTCTCAAAAAAAAAAAAAAAAAAAAAAAATTAGAATTCTGGAATTCTCTCTGAATACTTTGCTAGAGAGACTGCATGCATCTATAATAATCTTCTTTTCTAAACCCAAATCTGTGCCAAGCAATTTGACGCATATAAATTTACTTATGAGAACACCAGGACAAAACATAAAAATTGTCACTGGCTTAAAAAATGTGGGGTATTTAGGTACAGTATATAGGCCTCTGAAATGACATTGAGAATATTAAGTGGATGAATGACCAGACAAAAAGAACAAACAGGTGTGGTACAGATGGGAGACAGGCATTCAAAGAGAAGACAGCTGAGCCAGTTCAGTGTGAGGAACAAACAGTATCAGTGACACATCCAGCTTCAGGGATGATACTGACGAGCATGAATGATTTGAGTACTGATGCATAATGGAGTAAATAAATATTCACTACCTCAAAGAAGTCATCGTAGAAAGATAGGAAGAGAAATAGAGATTTACCGGAAGAGTTGGCTTCTTTCCCTTATACCCAACTACCTTAGGGATTATGCAGCTTTGACACCATGTAAACTGTAATTCATCATGTTTCAGTCATCATCATGTATATCAGCAGCAGATCTACATGTGCCAAACACAACGTATTTATGCTCAACATCACATTCCACCTCACCTCCTTCATAGCAATGCGCTTTTATGTTTCACAGCTTTGCGCGTCTGAGGCTCTGTATGCAAAGCTGTGATTTTTCTAAAGTCTCTCTCTCTCTCTCTTTAACATTAGACGGCAACAAAAGAGAATATAGAATAGAGATTTGAGGATAACATATACTTTAATGGTTTTTATGAAGGACTGATTAAATACTGACTTCAAAGATGAAACAAATTATATTGTGAAATCTTCAAATTGTAAGGCTGAAGATTCCAAATCCTTTATTTTACATATGAAGGATTTAGGGCTAAGGAGCTTCACAGACTGCCCAGTGTAACACACAGAGTTAGTAGACAAGCTAGGTTGAAACCCAGCAGAGTATGCCGTTTATTTCACCAGTTCTCAATCAACCTCTTTTCTACTACAATCATTTTACAAACAAAACAAAATACAACAAAACAAATGCCTGCTTGATGAAGCAAAATTTCAAAGTTTATGTTCTTAGGTCTTCCATTAGTATGTTTTCAGAAACAGCAGAAATATTCCTTTCAGAAGATTTTAAGGACTTGAATTGCAGAAATACTTCAGAGGAATCATTAAGCAGTCTTCCTAAAGTCTGAACTGACACTGTCCAGGATTTATTTATGGTTTTAAAGGTCACTGGGAGAGGTGCAAAGTGTGTGTTGAAGGGTCTAGACTTTTCCCTCGCCGTGGCTTTTAGCATACCAGTTATTTGTTTAGGGAATGGAAACACCTCTCTGGCTTCATAGAGCCTAGGTTACAATCCAGCATCAGTAGAGTTAGATTTTTTTCTTTATTTGTATGGAATATGTAATTGCATATTTTTCTGATAAATAATTTCATTACCTCATTAGTTAATCAGCAGTTTTACAAAGAAACCCTAGAAAGTTGTAAGGTGTCCAATTTGTTAATCTTAAATGAACTATGTTTCATTTGCAAATCATGCTGTGTGGTTCTTATAAATCTTATTATTTCAAGCGATGAGTCTTAATCCAAAAAATGTAACAAGTATAAATGGTTCAAATCTAGACTCATCTTTGTCACTGGTGACAAAATTTTTTTTATAGAGTAAGTTCTTTGGGGAAAAGAGAGGTACCATTTAAGAAGATTAATATATATTTAGAGATGATATGCAAAATCCAGGCGGGCTTAATTTCCTAAAGCCAAGGGCTGTTTTCTATTCATCAGTGAATCCACTGCACTTAAAACATAAGGTTAAATAGAAAACTTGGCAATATCTACTTAGCATTTACTACATGCTATGAGCTTTAATTATATACTGTTACATTTTTCAAACCTAGTTATTTGAAAATATCATTATGATCCCCATTTTATATGAGAAGAAACTGAGGTTTAAGAAAATGAACTAACTTAAGATGGCCACAATGACACTGGGTTTATAAATAAAGGAGTCAGATCCCAGTGTGTGTCATATAAACCCACTTCATGCTTTTATTCTCAAAAATATTTGCTAAGGTCAAAAAAAAAAAAAAAAGGGCAATGTCATCTGGAAGACTTTCTGACCACATGCCTGTGTCTTTTTAAATTTGCTAATAAAGCTGTAATTCAGAGCTGATTTTAACCTGGAGAATGAAAAACAATTATTTTGTTTAAGGAATGAAAACACATCTCTGGCTTCATAGAGCCTATGTTACAATTCAGCATCAGTACAAGTAGCTCTTCTCTCTACTTGTATGGAATATGTAATTGTATATTTTCCTGATAAATCTTTCCATTACCTAAGTAGTTCACCAGCAATTTTAGCAAACGCCCTAGAAAGCTCTAAGGTGTCTAATGTGAAGGCTGTCTTGCTCATGCCGGTTCACCACCAAGAAGCTATTTACAGCTCATTCTCTAAATAGCTACACATAGGGAATTACATCACACCTGATGTGCAGAACCCTCTTGCTGTACCAATAGCTATCACCAACATCATCGCTTTTCTGATAAAACACGTGAATCTTGTTGCTAAGCACTTACTCGCCTTTATTCCCAGATTTGATCTTCTCTTTAAAAGGACACACATACATACACACCACTTACATATTATTTTCTAGACAATTTATGTATAGCTGGAGGAAAACTTATAACTTGAGATAATCTTGACTAAGGCTATTCATTAATTCTTTTCACCAACAATGAAAAAAAATTAGAGATGTATCTAAATGGCAGCAGGAAGGTTTTAGTTTGTATAGAGGTAAGGGAATGGAGTATATTCTGTGCAGAAGCTTTGAAATAAATTAATGAACAAAGCTTACTTAAGAAGTTCTTTTAGACTATGACATCATTGGTTCCTGAAATTTTCATCTCATGATATTCATTCTTCACTCCCATCAACTTGAGAATGGCCATGAATATGAAACACAAAATTTTACTCGAAGTATGTTTTTGAATCTCCTTAGCAACTCTGTCTCTCATAATCCTTGACCTGTAATTTTTCAGGAATCTGAGTAGAGAATTCCAATGTTGTATAACTTAAAAACATTTGATAGCATTAAATTAAATGAGAAAATGGTTTGGTCATCCCATAATTATCCGAAAGGCTCAATAAGGTGAAACAGACAGAACCCCAAGTAAAATTTTACATGATGACATAGATACACCAATGCAAAATTGGGATTCCTATTTTACAGATAAAGCAGCAGAAGCCTCCAATGACTGAGTAACTTTCCCGGGGTCACAAGGTTTGCAAGTGGCTAAATAGGATTTCTACAGACTGATTCTTTCAGCCTGCTGCCCGCCTGAGGAAGCTTGATCTGCCCAGGAAAGCTTTCGAAGCCGCCTCCAGAGAAGACTTTGAACTGCAGGGATATACTTTTGAAGCGGCAAAAGAGCAGCTGAGACACCTCCGCATCGTGCATGTGGGGCTGATGCAGAACAGAACCCCACTCCCCACAGACGCGCCTGTGGCAGAACAGGTCTCTGCCCTTCATAAACGCATAAAGTCTATCGTAGAGGTGGCTGCAACATGTGGAGTCAACGTCATCTGTTTCCAGGAAGCGTGGACCATGTGCGCTTTGCCGTCTGTGTGAGAGAGAAGCTTCCTTGGACAGAATTTGCCAAGTCAGCAGAAGATGGGCCCACCACCAAATTCTGTCAGAAGCTGGCGAAGAACCATAACATGGTGGTGGTGTCTCCTATCCTGGAAGGAAACAGCGAGCGTGGCAACATTTTGTGGAATACAGCCGTGGTGATCTCCAGTTCTGGAGCAGTCCTGGAAAAGACTAGGAAGAACCACATCCCCAGAGTGGGTGATTTCAACGAGTCAACTTACTACATGGAAGGAAACCTGGGCCACCCTGTGTTCCAGACACAGTTTGGAAGGATCGCGGTGAATATTTGCTACGGGCGGCATCACCCTGGCTTATGGACAGCATCAACGGGGCCGAGATCATCTTCAACCCCTCAGCCACCATTGGAGCACTCAGCGAGTCCATGTGGCCCATTGACGCCAGAAACGCAGCCATTGCCAATCACTGCTTCACCTGCGCCATCAATCGCGTGGGCACAGAGCACTTCACGAACGAGTTTACCTCTGGAGATGGAAAGAAAGCTCACAAGGATTTTCGCTACTTCTATGGCTTGAGCTACGTGGCAGCCCCTGAGAGCAGCCGGACTCCTGGGCTGTCTCGTACCCGGGATGGACTGCTGGTTGCCAAACTCGACCTAAACCTCTGCCAGCAGGTGAATGATGTGTGGAACTTCAAGATGACGGGCAGATATGAGATGTACGCACGGGAGCTCGCCGAAGCTGCCAAGCCCAGCCACAGCCCCAACATTGTGAAAGAGTAGCTGGCTTCAGTGCCTGCCTTGGGGTGAGAGAGACACCTCTGCCCCAGCAGATTAGCAAGCGTGGCAGGTTTAACATATCCAAGTTTTCCCCAACAACATTGTCCAGGTCGGCTTTAAAATGCCCAGGCAGGGGGAGGGTGGCATGAGGAGTGACTTTTTTTTTTTTTTTTTTTTTGAGATGGAGTCTCGCCCTGACACCCAGGCTGAAATGCATTGGCAAGGTCTCGGCTCGCTGCAGCCTCCGCCTCCTGGGTTCAGGCGGTTCCCTGCCTCGGCCTCCCAGGTGGCTGGGGTTGCGGGCGCCCGCCACCATGCCCAGCTCATTTTTGTATTTTTGGTAGGGATGGGGTTTCACCGTCTTGACCAGGCTGGTCTTGAACTCTTGACCTCGTGGTCCTCCCACCTCGGCCTCCCGGGGTGTTGGGATTGCAGGTGTGGGCTACTGCTCCCGGCCAGGGAATGACTTCTTAATGGGTAAAGGGCTTACTTCTAGGGTGCTGGAATTGTTTTGGGTCTAGGGAGAGGTGATGGTTGAACAACGTGGTGAATGTATTAGATGCCACTGAATTTGTATACTTCAGAATGTTTCGGTTATGTGAATTTTACCTCAACTAAAAATGCCCAGGCACTGCTTGTGCTGCTGGATTTGAGATTAGACAGATGATGCTGTCCATCCTGTCCACCAGTGGGAAGAGGGTGAGAGCTGATCCAGAGTCCCTGAGCCTACAGCATGGCTGTGGTGGGTGGGATGGTCTTTGGATGTGTCGGCCTAGCTAGGCTACAGTCCCCAGTAATTCAATCATGCTAATCTAGGTATTGATGTGAAGGTATTTTGCAGATGTAAGAAAAGTCCATAACCAGTCAACTAAGTAAGTAAGATCATCTCAAATCATCTGGGTGAGCCTGACCTGATCAGTCAAAAGGCCTGAAGAGCAGAGCTAAGAGCTTCCCTGAGGTAGAAATCCTGCCTGCAGACAGCAGCCCAGCTCTTGGCGAGAGTTCCTGACAGCCTGCCTTATAGATTTTGGACATGACTAGCCAGCTCCTATGATCACTGAAGTCAATTATTTGCAATAAAGCTCAATATATACCCTAAAAAAAGAAAAGATACACCAATGCAAAATTAAAACAGATTTCCACCTGAGAATTCAAGAAATATACTACCTTGCCCCAAACCGGTAAGAATCCGATTACCACAAGGATGGATAGTTACCCATGGCGAAGAACGGGATTCCCAGCAGGGTGGAGTTGTACTTTCCATCGGTGATGAAGAAGATCCCTGCTGCGGTGATGATGGAGATGCACACTGTGAGCACCCCCAGGAGGCCCAGGAAGGGCTTACTGCGCAAGCAGTCCTTCATGGAGCTGGAGAGGGTGGCTGTGGTAAGTATCAGCACAAGGCTCACCAGGACCTTGCTTCTGGCCAGGATGCTGATCTTATGAAAGTCTCTCCAGAGGCTAAAGGATGCTAAAGAGTAGAGCTGAAGGTCTTGATGCTCCTCCTGGAGCTTTCTCATAAGCTTACAGAACTCATTCTCCCACTTCTCCCCTATGAGGTCTTGGGTGGCAGAGCCATAGGTCTGGAGGTAGTAGGTGATTTGAATGGCTCTGGCCGACTTGACCCGCTGGTCTTTGCTGTTTGGCACTTCCACTACCCCGCCCAGTTGATGTCCAATAAAACTGTTCCTCCCATCCTTGAAAACAGAAAAAGAAGAGACTCTGTTACCAAATGGATGCATACTCCAGGGAACAGATTCTTACTCTAAGTGAAGGAGCACAAGGAAGGCAGAGACAGGTGCTAGTAATTGTGAAACTGATGTGGGTGGAGAGGCAAGTTAGAATTTTATATTCAACATTTGGAGCTACATGGGATACTACACATGATGATCAAGGACAGAAAATATGCAAAAAGTATTACAAAGCTACAGAAGAATTGCCCATATGCTTAGAAAAATGTAGATAAATATTTTGATCTCACTTATATCCCAATTTCCAACATTTCCTTTTGTAACAATCCATTACAACTTCTTAATAAAAGATCAAGTTTTATGATTCAGTTTCATCCAAAAGTAAAGATCGCTATAAACTAATAATATTTCAAAAGTTAAGATAATTATCTATTCTATAAACATACACTAATCTTTCTAGAGTTAATTCATATACCTATGCCAACACTCATATAAATATACATGAACATGAATATTCTTATATATTCTCTATATTCTGGGAATATAATTGTATATTGAAGAGCAGTACAAAAAATGCTGTTTCTTATAATTAATTTATTGGCACTGAAATGTTTCCTAAGTATAATATGAATATATATTCAAACATTACAATGCTCCCTCCAAACACCTGCCTCAGACACAGGTGACCTTTTCTTATTGATTAGAGTAGACAAATGTCCCAAATGAGACTGATAAGAATTTTAGATTGAGTTGCCAAAAGTCAATTCATTTTCAGCATTGGACATGAGGTAGATTAGACAAAATCATGATGAAAGGAAATTGGTAAGAGAAGCAATCATGCTTCTTTAAGGCACATGTATGTGGTCAAAGAGTTACTAAAACAGGTTGAGAACAGTAAATCTCATCCAGTGTGCCCCAACATGAAGAAAGAAATCTCGGAGAGCTGTCACCAAATTATCATTAATTTGGAAATTTTATTGTTGCCACAACTATCATTTATTTCAATGATAATGGTTCTCAGAATACTGAAGCTAGTAGCAGGTTGCATGACGAAGTATAGCACTGAAACTATGCACAGGTACCAGGTGAGATGCAGGCACTAAGGTACGTTTATGTCAAAAGTAGACTGTGTGTCAATTGGACCTTCCAAGATGTTTATCTAACAAAGATATAAAAGAGTAAAATCAGGGGAAGAAACCGTTTTTCCTGGAGTGGGTAGGGCAGAAGACAACAAACCCAACAGTGTGATAACTCTGGTGTTTTCACAAAACTGGGAGGTATTATGTACTCTAGCAGACACATGTCATAACTGTTTTGGACTTGTCTAACACAGACACTTATATCCAAGCCACTTGTTTGTATCTGCATTTTTAACATGCACCAAATAAACCCTAATATTTGAGAGTAAGTTGCAAACACAAAAAGTTTACAGCATTTATGGAGAGTACAAATGCCATTAGTAGGATCACCAGGAATTCCAAGAGAGAAATTTCTTTCTTTTATTATACTTTAAGTTGTAGGATACATGTGCAGAACATGCAGGCTTGCTATATAGGTATACATGTGTGATGGTTGTTTGCTGCACCCATCAACCTGTCATCTACATTAGGTATTTCTCTGAATAATACCCCTCCCATAGCCCCCCACCCCCTAACAGGCCCCAGTGTGTGATGTTCACCTCCCAGGGTACATGTGTTCTCATTGTTGGATTCCCACTTATGAGTGAGAACATGTGGTATTTGGTTTTCTGTTCCTGTGTTAGTTTACTGAGAAGGATGGTTTCCAGCTTCATCCATGTCCCTGAAAAGGACATAAACCCATCCTTTTTTATGGCTGCATAGTATTCTATGATGTATATGTACCATGTTTTCTTTATTCAGTCTATCATTGATGGGTTTTTGGGTTGGTTCCAAGTCTTTGCTATTGTGAACAGTGCCACAATAAACATACGTGTGCATTTATCTTTATAGTAGAATGATTCATAATCCTTGAATATATACCAAGTAATGGGATTGCTGAGTCAAATGGTTATTTCTGGTTCTAGATCCTTGAGGAATCACCACATTGTCTTTCACAATGGTTGAACTAATTTACACTCCCACCAATAGTGTAAAAACGTTCCTATTTCTCCGCATCTTCTCCAGCATCTGTCATTTCCTGACTTTTTAATGATCACCATTTTAATTGGTGTGAGATGCTATCTCATTGTGGTTTTGATTTGCATTTTTCTAATGACCAGTGATGATGTGCTTTTTTTTCATATGCTTGTTGTCCACATAAATGTCTTCTTTTGTGAAGTGTCTGTTCATATCCTTCGCCCACTTGTTGATGGGGTTGTTTTTTTCTTGTAAATTTGGTTAAGTTTCTTGTAGATTCCGGCTATTAGCCTTTTGTTAGATGGATAGATTGCAAAAATTTTCTCCCATTCTGTAGGCTGCTTGTTCACTCTAATGGTAGTTTCTTTTGTGGTGCAGAAGCTCTTTAGTTTAATTAGATCTCATTTGTCAATTTTGGCTTTTGTTGCCATTGCTTTTGGAGTTTCAGTCATGAAGTCTTTGCCCATGCCTATGTCCTGAATGGTATTGCTTAGGTTTTCTTCTAGGGTTTTTATGATTTTAGGTCTTATGTTTAAGTCTTTAATCCATCTTGAGTTAATTTTTGTATAAGGTGTAAGGAAGAAGTCCAGTTTCAGTTTTCTGCTATGGCTAGCCAGTTTTCCCAACACCATTATTTAAGAGGGAGTCCTTTCCCCACTGCTTGTTTTTGTCAGGTTTGTCAAAGATAAGATGGTTGTAGATGTGTGGTGTTATGTCTGAGGCCTCTGTTCTGTTCCATTGGTTTATATATCTGTTTTGGTATCAGTACCATGCTGTTTGGTTACTGTAGCCTTGTAGTATAGTTTGAAGCCAGGTAGCGTGATGGCTCCAGCTTTGTTCTTTTTGTTTAGGATTGTCTTGGCTATATGGGCTCCTTTTTGTTTCCATATGAAATTTAAAGTAGTTTTTTTTTTTTTCTAATTCTGTGAAGAAGGTCAATGATAGCTTGATGGGGATAGCATTGAATCCATAAATTACTTTGGGCAGTATGGCCATTTTCATGAAATTGATTCTTCCTATCCATGAGCATGACATTTTTTTTTCATTTGTTTTTGTTCTTTTTTATTTCCTTGAGCAGTGGTTTGTAGTTCTCCTTGAAGACGTCTTTCACATCCCTTGTAAGTTGTAATCCTAGTTATTTTATTCTCTTTTAGCAATTATGAATGGGAGTTCACTCATGATATGGCTATTTGTCTATTATTGGTGTATAGGAATGCTTGTGATTTTTGCACATTGATTTTGTATCCTGAGACTTTGTTAAAGTTGCTTATCAGCTTATGGAGATCTGGGGCTGAGATGATGGGGTTTTCTAAGTATACAATCATGTCAGCTGCAAACATAGACAATTTGACTTCCTTTTTCCTGTTGGAATACCCTCTATTTCTTTCCCTTACATGATTGTCCTGGCCAGAACTTCCAACACTATGTTGAATAGGAGTGGTGAGAGAGAGCATCCTTGTCTTGTGCCAGTTTTCAAAGAGAATGCTTCCAGCTTTTGCCCATTCAGTATGATATTAGCTATGGATTTATCATAAATAGCTCCTATTATTTTGAGATATACTCCATCAATACTTAGTTTATTGAGAGTTTTTAGCATGAAGAGGTGTTGAATTTTGTCGAAGGCCTTTTCTGCATCTGTTGAGATAATCATGCAGTTTTTTCATTGGTTCTGTTTATGTGATTGATTACATTTATTGATTTGTGTATGTTGAACCAGCCTTGCATCCTACGGATGAAGCTGACTTCATCATGGTGGATAAGCTTTTTGATGTGCTGCTGGATTCAGTTTGCCAGTATCTTACTGAGGATTTTTGCATTGATGTTGATCAAAGATGTTGGCCTGAAATTTCCTTTTTGTGTTGTGCCTCTGCCAGGTTTTGATATCAGGATGATGCTGGCCTCATAAAATTAGTTAGGGAGGAGTCCTTTTTCTATTGTTTGGAATAGTTTCAGAAAGAATGGGACCAGCTCCTCTTTGTACCTCTGGTAGAATTTGGCTGTGAATCCATCTGGTTCTGGACTTTTTTTTTTTTTTTTTTGATTGGTAGGTTATTAATTGCTGCCTCAATTTCAGAACAAGAGAGGAATTCAGTAACTCCATTTTCTCCCTACATACTAAATGAGTACAATCATTTTATTTATCTCAACCTGACCAACTCTAAAGAAACAATTCAATAAGAATTTGATTTGAGGATTTTTTTTTTCTCGGAGTGTCTCCCGCTTCCATGTCACTTTAGTAATTTTTCCAACATTTTCCTTTTAAGAATCAAGTGAAATTTATGGCTGTGGATTCCCAAGGCTCTCTCTTGATTAAATCTCATGGGATGTTATCATGATCTGCAAGTAGAAAGGTAGCACGCTTTGAGAAGGGAGGCAGGAATCTTATCCCAGAACTGAGAAATTGTGGAGTAAAATTTCTACTCTTTAAGTAGACACAAATTGCTTCCCTATTAGGCTAACTTATTTTTGTTTTAATCTTGGTGTAATTTTCAGGTCTACCCTTGTTTCTATGCCTTTGAAATTCCACCTTTGATGTGGACTTGTACTTCTGATTATTTGAAAGAGAAAGTATTTTAAAAGCACTATCTATTTATTTAAGAATGTGCAGCTGTCTGTCTTTACTTATTTCTGTCATCAAAAAGATTTCTCAGGGATCTTTAGCAGCAAAATGACTTATGCATCTCTGGGGCCTCAACTGGAGATTACAGTGAATAAAAGAGTGTTCTGATAATGTAGCTGGACAAAAGACAAAAGTTTAAAGAAGGCTAATGTCGTTTTTTAAACAACAGATCTTCATTGAGTTTGGCTAGCTGCTAACCCCTCTTTTGAAGTTGTCTAATTCCCATTTTTACAAAAAAAAAGTTTGTAAAAGATGTGCTTCTATCCATCTTTTTCCATTATCTTTAAATGAATTTCTTACTTATATTTTTCTCTATGCATCAGAACGAGATAAATAAAGTTTTTGGATGTTCTGGAATTGAAAGCTCCTTTGAAAGGTCCTCATTTTGTACCTGCAGTTAACCCAAAAATCCAATGAATTATGGTCCTGAGAAATACACTTTCATACATTATTTGTATGTAAAAATTATACCATTTTATAAGGGATTATAGAAGAGTTTATTAGCTTCCCAAACTAGCCAGCTCATAGATGCTTCTATGTAGGAAAAATAAAGAATGAATATAAGAAATATTGTAATTATCTTGTGAACAGAACTTCCCTGAAGCTATAAGATGACCACAAGGAATAATGAGAAAACACTTAGGAATCATGTGAGCTGAGTTACAGTATGCAGCTCACATAAATGGGATAATTTCCTTAGTTCATGGCTAATTCATTAGCTCATGACTAGTTTATTTGGTTTTCTTATCTATAAAATGAGCAAATATGAGTATATAAACAAAGGTTTATATAATAGTTAAGTAACTTTTAGTTCTATTTTTCTATAAAAATACAATGTATAAAGTTTCATGAAGATATCTGGATGTCAGAAAAGATATCATTGTAACTAATAGAGTCAATAATTGATTATCTTTATAATTGGTAAAGATCTTACTTATCACACGATGGAGCCCTTTTGTTTAATAGATGAGCAAACCTAAAAGCTCAGAGAAGGTAAACCTACTAGTTAAAGTGATAAGTCCAAGGTTGAAACTCAGATCTTCTGAGTCTAATTCCAGTCCTTTCTCGAATCCTAGGGGGTGATAACAGGGAAGCCAGCTTCTAGTCCCCGTGAAACGTTCTTTATGATTAAAACTTATTTCACTTGTGGATCTACTTTTCCAATGTTGTCCTATCCACTAAAGCAACTGCCTAGCAATGACACATACTTGTATACTGATTCAATTTCTTATTTTCCCCCAAAACCTTCTACAAAATTTTTGAAATTCCTTTAAGTGTAGAAATCACCTTTATGTCTCCAAGAAAGACAAGTCCTAAAGTAAAAATGGACAAGATTCTAACCTGCTGTTTTCAATGCTCTCCCATGTGAGTGCTTCACTGAACTGAACTGACAACATTACCAGTAGACGACTTTGGTTCCTAGCTTGTATCCACTGCTGTTCTTCAGCCTAGTCTCCACACGGAAGCCAGAGTCTGCTTGTAGAATTCTAAATGACACAGCATCATTCCCACACTTAAACCCTTCCCTGTCTGCTACTTGCACTAGGAAATAGCCCCTTGCCAGATGTGAAAGGTCCTGCTTGGCCCGTTGCTAGCTGAGTCCTCAGACCTGTCTCCTATCACTCTTCTTCTCATGAGCTCTGCTCCAACTTTTTTTTTTTTTTAACCTTTCTTCTTACTCTTTAAAGAAACCAAGTTAATTTCCATCGCATGACCATTACATCAGCTGTCCCCTCTGCCTGAAATGATTCCTTCTGTTCTTCTTATGGCCAGGACTACTTCCTGGTCACAGAGGACTTAGCTTCAAATAAACAATTTGACCCGCAAGACCCAAACCAGCCTTCCCTGCAATCATTCTATTGCATAGATCTTTTTATCTTCTTCCTACAAATGATATCCATCTGAAATGATCTTATTTTATCATTTAATTGCTTTTTTCTGTGTCCTCTGCTAGCATGCGTGCTTGTTGAAAGCTGACACCTTTCCTGTTTTGCTCACTGATGATTTCCTTGTGCCTAGAAAAAGCCTGATGTATAATAAACATTCCATAATATTCATTAGCTGAGTAAATTCACCTTAAGGTGTTTATAACTAACTATAGGTTACTTTTTAGATACTACTTTCCTAACTCCAGAACAAGCAGGAGACAGCTCAAAGTGCCTGAGAACAGCAGGAACTCAAATGAAAAGATGCATATGTAGAAATTTGAGGCTGAGACAGAAAAGAAACAACAACATTCCTTTTTCAATCTGCTTATTCTAGTATGACCTTTCCCCAAATACGTTTGATTTTCATTTTCACTGTACACCAAACATGTGCAGTAATCTTGTCAACAGACAGGGAGACTTAAGGAGTGCCAGAAAAAGAATTTTCATGTATCATGGCCTGCAGGCAAAAGTCAGCATAAGATGCTTCGGACCTAAAGGGAGTAATAAGATTTGAGGCTAGAGAAGGCAGAAAGGCCTCTTCAGTAAAGGCAATGAAAGCCTTATTAAGGAGTTGGACTTAATTATCCTTCAACACAAATTCATTGTTGGGTTTTAAGCAAGAGAATGACATGATTTACTCTTAGAAGTTCTTACTCTCATTGCACTGAGGAAAATGATTTAGGAAGTAAAGGTGACTCTAAAGGAAAGAGCTCAGTTAGGAAGTCCCTGCAGTATTACAAGTTCTTGATGCAGCATAAGAAAATGTCAGCTGAGGCAGCTTCTAGTAGGTAAATTGTTTCAAGGTGAATCATTGGAATTACAGGTCGTGATGCTATCTCGCGGACAGAAAGCATCTCATCACATTATCTCTCCAGCAGCACTAATGCTGGAGAGAGAAAAAAAAAAATCTTGGGTTTGAAAGCTCTTATTTAGTTTCAGGTTACTATTCTGTAGCTTTAATAATTACTCCCACCAATGCAGAGCTTTCAATAGCTCTGTAGTAGAAAACTAAACTCCCAGAGAGAAGATAAAAAAATTATTAAAGCGATAAGAGAGGATGGAGACATTTAATGTCGTAGACAATAGTGCAGAGAAAAAAATTACTTGATGATGCTTTGAAATTATAGGAGAGCAAGTAAAATATTTGTTCTTTCTGGATGCTAGGTTGACTTTCTGTGACTGCGAGATAATCTGACAACACAGCTCTTGTCCAAGACAATTGCAATTCAGATTTTATTGATTTTCCATGAGGCAGATATTGAAAAGTTTCAGACGGCCAGTTGTCTTTTATCACTGAAAAGAAAATCTTCCTGGGTGTGGTAGATGGTGACATTTCTAAAGGAATGATATTGTTTGTTTTTTTAATCAGATTTTTCCTCATATTTATTTTTGGTTTTTTTTCTTTTCTTTTCTTTTTTTCCTTTTTTTTAAATAGAGATGAGGTTTCACCATGTTGGCCAGGCTGGTCTTGAACTCTTGACCTCGTGATCCACCCGTCTAGGCCTTCCAAAGTGCTGGGATTACAGGCGTGAGCCACCTCACCTGGCCCTCATATTTATTTTCTAACTTATATATCTTTGTTTTATTACCAGTAGCAAGTATATACACAAACTAGGATTAAATGAAAACATTAGTTATCTTGATTTTCCACACCAGAGCTTCATATTTAGTAGAAATGAGAAAATAGTGAGAAATACCTAGTTCATGCAAGATATTTTTTAAAATAAGAATCAAAAGTCATTCTCAAAATGAAGACTTAACGCCTTAAAATGCCCTAAATAAAGAATAAATTAAGTTTATTTGATCACATTAGTAAGCTAGGAAAGTGCCATGGTGCATTTCACATTTTTTTCAAAGAGAAAGGTTAAAAAACAAGATTTCTGTGTTGTTATAAAAACTCTAGCCATCCAGAATATAAAATAAGTTTAAAAGAGAACTCTAGCATATCAATTAACTGGGGCTTGGTTGGAAATTTTTAACACATGTGGCAGAATCAATTCAAAGACTTAAGAATTCTATTTGCATTATCTCAGGAAACTCTTCCAATCATTCTGTAAAAAAGTGCCATACTAAAGAAGCCTCAAATCACCAATAAGGACATTGGGACCAAGAGAGAGGATACAATGAGAGAAATATTATACTGCTACTAAGTAGCACAGCCAATCACTTGATTCATGTGTCTGACTCCACACTCTTAACACAACAGCCCATATATTTGGATAATTTATATATACATTTGAATGAGAGGTAGTACAATATAATGGTTATGTCCACAGATCCAAGAGTCCGCTGTCTTGCTTAGAGTCCCAAACTCAACACTTACAAGATGTGCAAGGGTCTTAAGCTTCCTGTGTGTCAGTTTTATTAATGGTTAAAATAAGAATTATATGGGCATTGAGAATGAGTGGAGATATATATATATATATATATATATACACACACACACACACACACACACACACACACACACACATACACACACACATATATATATGTATATAAAGTATTTAGAATAGTGCTCAGAAATGGTTGGCTATTATTTTTATTAATATACTTTATAAGTAAAATGTTTGAATGATACTGTTTATTCACTTATCCGTCTAAGATTATTCTGCAATTCCCAGCAAATGTTTGAAATATGATGGAAGAAAAACATGGCACAGGGTCAAGTTCCAGGTCTGCTACTAGACAGCCGGGTGACAGAGGACATGCTGTCTGGCTTTTCTGAATGCCAGCACCCTCATCTTCAAAATAAAAGGTGTGGCTTACATTATCTCTAAAGGTCTTACCTGCCCTATAGTTAATGATTCATTGGTGGTAAAGTCATTAGACATTACACAGTATGCTGAAGAAATCTGCCCCAAGAGAAAAAAAAAAAAAAAAAAAAGAAAGGAAGGGAAAACACAAACTGACCAGTGTTCATTTCCATAGAAACAACATTTTATCTTCTAAATCTAGACCAAGTCACCTCTCTATCGTTTCTTTGAGTAATCTCTGGAGAGAATTCTTAAATGGAGAAAGATAAGGAATTTGCCCTAATTTACCTAGATGTAAATCATCTCTCTGTAGCCCAGATGAATTAATTTATTTCTTAGATGGTAAAATTCATTTTATCTCCAGATGTCGACTAGTATCCTCTCTACTGTTTGCTTATCAAATTCAAGTTCACATAGGTTTTAATTTCTCTTTTATTTATGTAAGGTCTTTGCACAAATCTATAAACAATGTGCAGAAATAATTAACATCTGCATTGAGAGCCATGTAAAAATAACCTTTATTTCTCTGTAACTTATATTAGAGATTCTATCCTAAAAGTTTCCATAAAAAGCAATATTACTATTCTTACATGAGTGAATCTTTCACAAAGAGATCACAGACTTTCTTAAAGGCAAGCAATCCGATATCAAACAACACTTAGCTCTGATGTTGACCTACATGAGGGAAGTTGGCCCCACTCACACAGGAGCATCTGAGGAAAGCAGCAAATCCCTATGTATGGTGTCCCCCTTCAGTACAAGGATGAAAAGTCCTGCCATTATTGCCTTTCTTTGGACTAAGAAATTCTCTTCTAAAAAGGCTCTAGTTTACAACCAGAGGCTACAGGACTATGATATCTGGGATATTAACACCTTTGACTGGAAAAGTAGATCAGACTGACAACATACAGATGGGCAAAACTCAGAGTATAGCTCACAACATCCTCACAGAAATAAGAACATGAGGGAAAATAAGAAAAGACAAGAACCTTCAACATTGTAGGTATCTTCATGGGATACCAGTGCCATGCATATGTAGGGGTTCCCAAGGATGTGACACACAGAACAAGTGGAAAGAGGCAAGGAGGATGGAATGGTTTATTCATCCAAGAAAGATTCAGTGAGCACATGTTCTTGGGCAGACAGCTACTGAGGATAGAGTGGTGGACAGCTACAATGCCTATCTTCAAAGAGTCTATTGTGTGGGGACAGGGAAAGATAAGTAAGCAGAAAGGCATTTTTAAAAAATATAAGCACTGTGGCACTGATTAACACAAGCTGTCAAGAGAGCATTGAGAAGGAGTCACCTAACTTAGTGGGTACTAAGAAGGCTGTCTAAAAAAGCTGTTACCTTAGCTGAGTTCCGAAGCGTAAGTAACAATTATCCAAGTAAAGCTGGAAGATTTGGTTGGTGGACATGAAAGGAATGGTATTCCAAGCAGAGGAAACAGCATACACAAAGATCTAAAAATGACCTTTGTGTAAGTAAGCATATTGTATTCCTGAGACTTTGAGAATTACCAGAATATATAATGAAGGAGGGTAAGAGAAGAGTGATTTTTCAGAGATGGACACTGGTAGTGAGGATTGTGAAATCTGCTTATTCCAAAGCTCTCTTTCAACTGCAATGTGAAGAATGAACTTCAGGTGTGCCTTGAGGATGGATATGGGCACTAGAGAGGGGGTGTGGCATAATTTCTTTTCCTTCCTTACAGCTTTATCTAAGGCATATTTCCTAGAAGTTGTATTCAACTTTATGTTCTAGACGTCTGCAATTACAACTATCTGTATAATCCAAGAAAAAAAGAAAGGAAAAGCTAGCTTTCACTTAGCATGATACCTTATGCATAGCAAATACTCAAGAAATAATTATTATTTGGTTAGTCAAATTATTTGGCCTTTGTTACGAAATTAAAGCAAACAAATGTATGAGATGGAAAGGTACAAAGGCAAAGATTAATAGTATCTCATAAGGGCCAGTTCAGAAGCCAAGTTCAATACAAGGAAAGTGATATTGAGCCAACAAAGTCCCTGTGATTTTTTTCTTTGAAAAGAAAATATCATTTAGCCAAGTGCAAGGCCAGATCAGCTCAGGAATTAAGTGTGTGTTAGCACTCTTCCCTGCCATTAGCAGCCAGGAATCTGTTGGTATTCACTTTCTTGCTCTATCTCCTTTCTCCTCCTTCTTTTTCTCTCCCTCCCATTCTTTCTCTCTCTGACCCTTTCTCCATGTTTTCCTCCTCTTTCCTCTCCTATCCGCTGTCTTTCCTTTATTTGAAAGAAAACTACCTCAAAGCCACAGTGAGGGATAATTATTGAACTATGTCGGTAAAATACTAGATAAAGAATATAAGCTTGCTTAAGTCCATTTTATCTTTACTAAATTACCTTTTATTTTTAATCCCCAAAAGGACAGACATGCTTTGAAAATATAGTGTGTGATATACATTCTAATGAGGTCCATACAATTGTTCCTTATTGCAACCAAGATATTTAGCTTCAAAGATATTAAAATAATTGAAATCCTTTTAATACAACCAAGAAAGTAAATACTCTCCTATCTTAAGCTCCATTTGGAAGTTAAATATTACTTTTCTCAGAATAGGAGATGACGGTGCCATGGCTCACCTTTGCAAGTGTGTTAACGTTTTCTGGGCTGATGTGATGTATTTTAGTCAAGTGTATAGGCTAGTCTTTGTATTAAATTCCATACTCTTGAATAATAGGAAGGGAGCACCTCAATGCCTTTGGAAGGTAAATTAAAAAAAAAAAAATTCTTAAAAACTTGTAAGATACCTGAATGAAAAATTAACTCAAAAGCAAAGTGTATGCTTTTCACCTGGTTAACTTATCACAAAAGAGTAACTAAAATCATTATATACTTATAAAATAATTCTTTGCTTTTATTTTTTGGAAGAAAAAATTGCCTTTCTGGTTGTCTTATTTAAGGCTAATATTAAAGTTAGCTTGCATTCCACTTACAAGTACTTGCCTGATATAGGAGAGAAGTGACCCAACCAAGCTAAGTACATTGTAAGGAAGGAAATAAGTCAGCAGCCCATTAAACTATGTTGAATATGTTTGGATCAGCTTTAATAAGGAAGGTAAAATTTCATGCCATTTCATTTTTGAATGAGTCAATTCATGGAAGACTTCTTTACATGTGTTTTTAGTTTTATACTTTTGTGAGATTTTTTAAATTAATGATGTTCACAAATTAAAATCTTTAATTTGATTATATATCCCCATTTTTGTTTGGGAAATATGGTAACCTTAATAAGTTTGGTGGTAGTAAGTTACAATGAGCAAAAGAAAATATGAGTGGGTACCTCAAAAAGGTTTTGACAATTGATTTACTTAGATTTTTATGCAACAGAGAAAAATACTAAGATAGTCTCCTTATAATGAAAGCAGTCATCACTCGTGAGTCTGATATCCAAAATTAGGCCGATTTTAAGCAGGACAATTCCCATGCCAGACCTGGGAAGTTTAACTGCCACCACCACATAAACATGAATGCTGCTTCTTACAATCACATATAATTTTCCCTCTTAGTTGTATCCACTCTGATATTACCTACCCCCTATTTCATGGGGTTTGGAGACAGTATTCTAGTGGAAATCGCAGTCTTCTTTTAGATTGGTATTAATTTTCTTCTGAATGTTCCAAAACAGGGCATAATCTCAGCAGCCCAGTTTCTCATAATTTAGCAATCAGTATTTTTTCTTTACAAATAACCACCTTTTTAAAAAAAGAGCAAAACTTTACCATGGAGAATGCTCCCAGAACCGTTCTTACAAAGTGTTAAGAAATAGATTGAGATTTCTTCTCAAGTCTTCAGAGGGAAAGACTCACGGTCCATGCTAGGGGTCATATGACCTGGTTACCATAGCAATGATGGCAAAAGCACCTTAGCATCACAGGCAATATAGCTTATAATAGTGGTTTGGCTTTAATGTTTAGAGAACTTGAGTCTGAATGCTGTCTTGGTCACTTACTACTGCTGTGACCTTGGAAAATTAGATTCTCTAAGCCTCTTTCTTTGCCTATAAAATGGGACTGTCCAGCTCATAACCTTTATTACAAGAATTATGTTTGATGATATTTGAAGAGAGATAGCACCCTGTGTGTTATCTTGTAGGGCTCCAACAACAGTTATTACCTAATTACAAAATGATGGTTGAATGGTTCACTGAACTTAAATAAAATAAATAAAAACAAATCATGGCTCTTGACATAAACAACATTCTGTCAACCCTCAGCTTACGTTACAAATACAGAAAGTCTACAGGACCCTCTAAGTAGGGTGTGTTTAGCTAAAATGAACAAAAGATTCCACCTGTATCTATTCCAGTCTAGGAAGTCCATTCTACATGACCTAGAACTTGCTCCTAGGTCAACACAGGTTTGAAAGGCAGACTCTGTCTGATATTTTTAGGAGAAACCTAAAAGAGTCGATTCAATTTTTCTGCTAATATACTTCAAATGACCACCTAGACATGGGCTTTCTCTACTCTGGAAAACAATTCATTGTGTAGTCAAATTTGCTGAGACAACTGAGCTCATAGAATGTATCCTCCTTCACTGTAGGCATTCTATGACCCCTTGGGATTTAGAGTCAGGCCTCCATGTCAGCACTGTCATCTGCTTTTGTTTCAGGCACAAAACAGATGGGGCTTCTGGATGTGACAAGTTCCATAGTGGAAAGAGTGCCTGCAGCTTTGCGGCAATCTCTGCAGGCAAGATTGTGAGATAGAAGTAAGAAGTAAACCTCCTGCTTACACAGTACAGCGATTTCTCCATTGAAGGATTCTTCACTAATTAAAAGCATCTGGTGGAGGCATGAAGGAGCTTCTCAAAGCTTCTCTATTTTATGATCTATGTTGAAATTTCATATATAAAATGTGGTAGCATGCAAAAGCCAGATGACACGATTCTACACTCACATGGTTTTCTTTTGTTTTTGCTGCCCCATTATTTGAACACTACTGGATTGATAGAAGAATATGATTTTATCAAAATAATTTGCAGAAAACTTTAATTTTAATATATCTGTTTCAATGCAATATTTCATGCTTGCTATAGATATTAAACATTCTTTATAATATACTGTAACACGTCACAGGCATCACTGATGTTTGCTTAAGAATGGCAAGAACACTGTGTCTAGTGCAGTATTAAGATAAACTCAATGTATTTCATCTTCCTTGTGGATAGAAGACATCTTAATTAAAATGACTTGATAACGTTAAAGTGACGAGAAAAAAATACACAGTGGGAAATGCAAATACAAAAAGGTACACATAGACGTTGCTCCCAACTTAACACATTTGACAAAAAACTAATTTTTGGAGCACCTGTTAAAAACAAAGCTATAGGCACAAAAATATAAAATTTGGTCCATTGTTCTTAAAAACATTGTCTGTCACTCTTCCTTACTTCAACACTGATTAATTTCCTATAATTTTGCAAGTAGTCAGAGAATTCAAGGTGATTATATCACACCATATGAATGGGGAAAAACTCTCTTGTTTAGAGATTATGTAAGGAAAACAATACAACATTCTTCACTTAGATGGAAGTATTTTGTGGAAGAATAATTAACTCGGTAAGTGGGTGTCTGCATTGACTGAAAGATCAGGGCTATTTGAAGCAATAGCACTGTAATTTGTTACATAAGCAGGTATTTAGGGTCTTTTCAGATGCATATTGCTATGCCAATGCATTGTTAAAAATACCAATAATAACACACACACACACACACACACACACAAAATAATACTTTCTCAGAACTGGAGCTGGCAGCCGCCTGGACCTCACTGGAACTGTTTGCAAGAAAATACTGAGAGAGGTTCTGAAGGAATGGAATGGCACTAAGGGACAGGGCTATGCAATTG
The DNA here is from genome assembly GCA_004027835.1 of Alouatta palliata. Taxonomy (NCBI): domain Eukaryota; kingdom Metazoa; phylum Chordata; class Mammalia; order Primates; family Atelidae; genus Alouatta; species Alouatta palliata. The sequence goes on along the minus strand of PVKV010010276.1, from coordinate 20,895 downwards.
GAAAAATAGGAGATCTTCCTAGTTTGAAAGGGCAGTGACTCTTACCATTCTCTCCAATAGCAATTTGAGCATGACCTTGCAGCTATTGCTCACGCAGAATAGACAATAAGTATGAACCTGAGAGAGACATTGGAAGGGGATTACCCTAAGAAATTTAGCATAATGGCTATTGAAAATCTTTTAAACTATCTGATGAGATATGAGTGTTAGAAGTTCTTTCTGGTAGTGTCCTTCAAAAGAATCATCTTGGGCTGGAAAATCTTCTTGGCTTCTTGTTCTGAGTGGGAATTATTCCCTGACTCCCTGGGCTAGAAGTCTTTCTTCCTGGCTGGCTGTGAGGTTTCTTTGTTCTCTATATTGGATACTGCTTTCCTTATAAGAAATTCTCAGTCAACTGAAGCCTTTCGTCTCAAACCTCACTAACTATATGTTTTGCCAACTTTGTCCATCTCCTTCTTGCTGATGTGATTTTCAGAGGACAATTTGGAACTTCAGTGGCCTCCTTGGGGAACTTAAGATCTCTTTAGAGTCATTCTTCTATGTCCTTTCCTTTCCCATCAACTTCTCTCCTCCCTACTCCTCTTAACACCTTCTATATTCCCCCTTCAGTCCCATCTCTGCCTCCATTCCTCTGCTGATTCCTGTCAGACCCTTCCCTTCCCACTTCAGTTCCCTACATCCACTCGGGCGTTAGGTCCCCTACCCTCCATTGGAGGCTCTCAAGGGATTCAGCGTCTCTGAAAAACAACCATTTGAGACTGAAAGGGAGAAACATCTAATTGGAAATTGATTGGATCTTTCATTCACTCAGATGGGCTTTGGAGACACCCAGACGGCTGTTAGATGTACCCTCCGCCTAAAAGGTAGTCGATAGCCTCCACAAGATTACATATCAGGGCAAATGAAAATATTAGAAGTCTTGATGAATATTAGTAAAAAGCTTTTGCTCTTATTTAGTACATAATCCCAATGTTTTCCTTTTTAAATTTTTTTTTGGTAAGAAACACAATTCAGATAAAAATGTAAAGTGGAGAAAAGATGACAACCAATTATTTTGGTTTTATATTACTTTGGTTTTATATTACTTACTTTCAGTAAGTTTTATATTACTTTGTTCTACTGAGTCACGGTTAAAGTTTTTGAATGAAAGCAGTAAGATTTTTCTTTATTTATGTCTATATGTTTATGCATGTTTATATATGTGTATGTATATATGTTACATATATGTAATTTTTTCTATATCCAGATAACATTACCAAATTAATATAATCCCTTAAAAAGTTATATTCAAATTGGCTAAGAGATAAAGAAGTGCTTATATAAATTAAATAATCCTCAAACTCCCAGAAATATAAAAACTAACCCAAATGTTTATCCAGTTCATGTGACTTTGGTAAAACATTGATAAATAAGATTAACTTAATATTATTGATTTAATGAAAACATTACATCATCTAAAGAGTCAGTATTACTATAACATAAACATATATTTTTATTCTGTTTGTGTTTACTAGGCAAAAAAGGTTAAAAATAGGTAACAGGAAAATAGCTTGAGATGACGGGTAGCTTTTTGTAAAGTTATATCTACCTGAAAATAGTTTCAAAAATCTCTTTGGTAACTTGCAACTTTAGAGTTATGCTAAGTTAAGTAATAGATATTTATTATAAATCTAGATTATTCCTAACATAAACTACTGGAACATTCATTATTTAATATAAATTAAAGTTCATAAACTTTCAGCACCTTGTTTTCATATTGCATAGATAAGATAAATATATTTGGGTCTGTTGACAAACATGAGGAATTGTACTATGAAGAAGATTTTGTGTATAACAAATGTGCAATGGGCCGGGCATGGTGGCTTACACCTGTAATTTCAGAACTTTGGGAGGCCAAGGCAGGCAGATCATAAAGTCATGAGATGGAGACTATCCTGGGCTAACACAGTGAAACACTATTTCTACTAAAAATACAAAAAAATTAGCTGGGCATAATGGCAAGCATCTGTAGTCCAACTACTCGGGAGGGTGAAGCAGGAGAATCTCTTGAACCCAGAAGGTGGAGGTTGCAGTGAGCCAAGATTGCACCACTGCACTACAGTCTGGGCAACAGAGTGAGACTCTGTCTCAAAAAAAAAAAAAGAATGGTATGTTGATAACATTTACTAGTTTGCTATAGACACCTAGTATGAGAAAGACAATTCACAATTGCCTACTTCCTAATTTTCTCTCAATATATGTGATCAAAACTACCAGAAATAATAAGGGAAAAGAAACTATATCTAAAAAGGCAAAGAAACTAAGATGTGGTCTTTTGTTTTTGATTTTTGTTTTGTTTTGAGACACAGTCTCTGTTGCCCAGGCTGGGGTGCAGTGGTACAATCTCTGCTCACTGCAACCCCAGCCTCCCAGGTTCAAGTGATTCTTGTGCCTCAGCCTCCCCAGTAGCTGAGATTACAGATGCACACTACTATAACTGGCTAGTTTTTATACGTTTTGTAGACACAGGGTTTCGCCATGCTAGTCAGGCTGGTCTTGAATGCCTAGCCTCAAGTGATCTGCCCACCTTGGCCTCTGAAAGTGCTGAGATTACAGGCATGAGCCACCACACCTGGCCTAGGATGTGTTTTTTTGATGAGAAAATATATGAAGTACGAAAGATTTGATTTCGGTAAGGTTAAAAGAGAATAATTTTCCTTTAAAGTAGGATGACTGGTTATTCAAGAACAATAAAGAGGAAAAATATAGGACACAATCTGAGTGGCCATAAGAAAGTTGTAGAATTCTGTGGAAAAGAAATCGTGAAAAAGTAATTTTATGTGTGATCAAGCTAGCTAAAATTTAAATGAATTCATTTATAAATTTAAAGAAGGAAAAAAATTTAAAGACAACATCAAAAGTGCACTGGTGCAAAAACTACAATTTGTTTTTCTCTGTGTAACTAGTTTTGGATTTTTTGGGGTCTGTTCTTGACAAGAAGCTAAAGGGCTTTCTTTACCCTTTGAATAATCTTCCTACAAAACAAAGATTTCATGTCTTAGCAAAATAATTTCCTGTGCTTTATGCCAAGCTTTATCATATTCTTGATTATTTAGATAACCCAAATATTATTTCATGGTAATCTGACAATCTAACTAACAAAACATTTAAGGCTTTTGACATTTTTGATAGACTTTCTAAAAAAAATTAAATTCCCAATGAAGTTTTTTTTCTTTTTTTAACCTCAAACTAACTTTGAGATTTGTCAGGTGGCCTCCAGAACATCTCAAAGCATTTACTCTTTCACGCTGTAAAATAAAATATTAAAACTAATTTAGTTTATTTGTTATAATGAATTGTATGGGAAGCACTGTCAAGTAAGAAGTGATGCTAAATCTTCTTTATATGATATTTTTATGAGTACATGTTATTAATATGTGTTCCAGAAGTTATATGAAATTCCTACAAATTCGATATGTGCTAGTACAATACTATCAGTCATAATTGCAGTTATCACATTAAACATTGCATTTTGCTGCTTTTAAATGTTTAATTTTCTAGATTTAAGTAATCCCTTCCTTTTCTTTTAAGTTTCTATAATTTACAGCTATTTAGTAAAATATGTCTTTGAGAAAAAAGGTGAAACAATTGCATAGAAATAACCAATTTTCTTATCAATAAACTCTCAACAGATTCTTAACCTGAACCATTTTAAGCCTTTTGTCACTACAGGTAGTTTTTTTTTACTTTGATTTTTCTCTGAAAGCATTTGTAATCAATTCTAAGCCAAATGCTTTATCCTCAAAGAGATTTATTAAAAAACCTCTGACATATACAGTACTATGAAAGACAAATCAAATCTCTGATAATGTTGAGATCATGCCACTGAAGTGAGAAAAAATTTCCACAACTAATGAAAAAACTGATGGATTGATAAAATTGCTAGCCCAAGATCAAGCAGAACAAAAATTAATCATATGAAACTGAAAGAACTGATGAGGACTATTATAATTTCTATGGATTTTCTGCTTGATATTTTGCTGTTTTAAGACGTTTAATTTTCTAGATTTAAATAATCCCTTCCTTTTCTTTTAAGTTTCTGTAATTTACAGCCATTTAGTAAAATATGCCTTTGAGAAAAAAAGTGAAACAATTGCTTTTTCTCCCTATCTGACCTTTCCAGAGTTCAGAAATTCTTATTGAGTGCTCTTATTTTTTATGGTAATATAGTTACTTTCATAAGTTCAAGCAGAATCTGTTTTTCTGAACATAACTGGAAACAGTGGTTACATTACCAAGGTTTTGACTAGAATATCATACTTGAAAATGATGCATAATATCAGATATGACCACAGAGTTTTAAGAAACTAAGGTTGATTTTATGAAACGAATACTTGCAATGCCCCTTGAAAAGCTAAGGTACTTGGCTTACAGGGTTCCAGCATTACAAGTGAGTAAGGAATGTCACTTTCTGGCAGGCCTAGGAAAATCAGAACATCATGGAGACCTCAGGAAGAAAAGTCACCCAAATCTATAGGTACTACAGGTGAAGTCTGGCTTGGCTTCCTATCCTTGAGAGGATTTTAAAGCCTAATCTGAGATCCCTTATGAATGGTACCAAGCAAACAAACTTAAAAAAAAAAAAGGTCTATGTAGTCAGTGATCACTTACTATGGATTTATGTAAATAATCAGGCCATGTTTAACAAGACAAGACATATTTTGCAAATGAATTAGTCTTACTGTAATTAATCATTTGGTAGAGACAAGGGTGACTGAAGATAGAAAAATTATGTTTTAATAGAAAATTATAGCACACCATTGAGGGTATTAAATTTTAGTCCTGTTTACTGTCTTTAAGGTTTTTTTATTTACCTGTAAACAGACTAGATTCTGAATTCTGCTTTTCTCGAATATCTGGCTACAAGTCTTGAAACAAACATTCCAAAATTCTGCAAGCTGAAGCTGGATTACTTGATATAAACTTGCCTATACGTAAAACAAATCATGTATAGGCAACTTGCATGTCTGCTGCTGTGTGAGCCACTCAAAAAGTTTACCAGAATACCCAGTAACATTACTGAACACATTCAAACTGCAAGTCAGAAAATTTTCCAGGTTGTCACTGCCATCCTCACTCCATCATCCTCCACAACCTAATAAAGTTTTTCTTTAACAAGATAAAAAGTGCAGAGATATCAATCTAACATCTAGAAATATTCTCTACTGACTGCCCTCTGAAACTGGGTTTCTAAATATCAATCTTTCTTTTTTTTTATTTTCATAGAAATATCCCTAATTAAATGGCTGACTGCTTGTACCATCCAGCAAATATTCTCTGTTATGAAGTCCTAACAGGTGACTCAAAAAGTTTTTAACGGGTAAGATGATCAGACAAGAACAATGGACTTATGTTGTTCCAAGAAAAGGAGAATGTCTCTTTTCCTGAAAAAAAGGAAGGGGAAACTGATAAAGGTTCTTTGCTCAGGCAAACTTTAGTCAGGCTCCTGAACCTTTTCCTAGGCTAATCTGTGCACTTCCTTGTAAAATGCAATTTTAGCAAGACCCTTACTCCTACCCCTCCATTTCCCATCCCTTGATATCTAATCTAATTCTAGTTTCATCTGGTTTCTTCTCTGCCACCATTCCTCAGGTAATGTCTAATCATCCTAGTTTGCCTTCAGCAAGAATCCTATCAGATCAGTTTAGCCAGAAGCCCCCTCATCCCTATGTTGCCTGTTAGTAATTTTTCACCTGCTGACCCACACACTGCTCTTTGACTGTAAATTACCTTCTGCCCCTGCTGTATTCAGAATTGGGCCCAATCTCTCTCCCTCACTTCGAGACTCCACTGCAGTGGTCTCTGCACCTATCACAATAGTGCCCCTCTGAGTAAAGAATAATTACTTTCTTTAACAAGTGTTAAGAATATTTTTTTCATTTAAAGGATAAAAGCGGCATAGGTATCCTCTTGCAGACTGTGGCCAAAGCCTTATCTGTCCAGAGAGAATGAAAAATTTGAGAATAGAAGCTGCGGAGAGAATTCATGGGAATAGGGAAAATACATTTGAGAAAATTCAGGAGGCAAACAGTACTGCAAAATAGTAACACCCCTGTATAGTTTACATTGATAAAACATTTCCCCTAACATGTATTAACAAGGGATGGGAAAAATATATTAAACAGAAGAGAAATTCTAATGGATGACAACCCATTTGTTGACATTTGTTTAAGTATCTCAGAATACTTTTTGTAAGACATGAGCTTAAAATGCACTCATATTTTCCAATTCATCGAAATGAAAATGATTTAGATCCTAAGAATAGTATTCAGTTGGAATATGTTTTTGGTGCCTAAAACACTGAATTCCCGCCAGTCAAGTTGAAGTTGCATCCTGTTCAACCTTTGAGATGAAGGATTTGCCTTTTATGGTAAATTTGCATTTTATTATAATGAGGTACCCTCTGTCCTTGACTTAATTATTCTCCACAAAACCAGGCATTTCTTTGGATAATGTTCTCAGCATAAAGCAATGACAGATTCTAGAAAATTTATCTCAGATATTAAAGAACTAGTTACAAGAAAGGATTAAAAAAAAATTCTTCTCTGCTGTGTGCAACATAGAGAAAATCCTTAGAGATGACCTCACAAATTTCCTGTTTTATAGCCAGGTGTCTGTAAAGATGGAATCAGTCATGAAAAGAATGATGTTAGATCAGGTCATTGAATATGCTAAGAATTATTTGTAAAGAGTAGCTTGATTATTCAAGGCCGCATGAGTCAGCAGTATATTTTAAGGAGAAAAATAGCTCTCTCTGCGTGTGTGTGTGTGTGTGTGTGTGTGTATTTATGTGGTGGGAAGGGACATTTCCAATATGCCAACTTAATTTGATACAGCAACACTTTAAAGAGACAGAAGTGAAATTAAGTAATAAAGAATGAACAAAAATGAGCTCTTTTTTATAAAGCAATTACATATTGCATTAAGAATATTTTGACAAATTAACACATTTTCTGGTTATGATAAAATGGACATGTTTTTAAGTTGTTCAATAAGTCCATTAAAACCACAGTATTTCTGGGGAAATCTCACAATTTTCTAAGTCAATTTATTTGCAAGGGAATTTTTTATCTGTGGCATACCAAGTTAGAATTAACACAATAATTTTTAAGAATGTTAAACTGAAAGAAATCTCTTTCCTCTAATGTCTTGTGCTAGTTTCTGAATCACTGCAATGACATTTGTCATTATTACATGCCATTTCAATATTTTTATTTCTCTGCCTTTTTACTGGAAACTCCTTGAAGGCAGAATAAGTGTTTTATTTTGTTTCTTTTGTTTTACAATTGCCTACACTAAAGTATCTGAAAATTTACGTACTGAACAGAGAATTGTATGCATCTTATCACCTAAAAATGATTCTTTTCTGAATTGTGTGTCTTTTCTGAACAGGACAGGGTTATGATTACAAAAAGAAACGAATTGGTTTAATTTACACGTGAAATTCAAAAATTTGAAATCAACTTGTAGCCACTACAGTAAATCATCTCTCAATGGTTACTTTGCTCAACCTCCTTCCAGTATCATGGGAAAGAAATCCCATTAGGCTGAACTGTGTGGAGCTGCGATATAATTAAAGAATTTTTCACATTTATTTTTGCAGAGATTGCAAGAAGCTGAGAGTGAGAAGTCCTCCAGACCTCTGGAAAAAATATGACAGTTTGTTCTTTTTTCATCCTTTCTGGTAATCGTTGGAGCCTGATGTGCTTTTATATCCCTAACAGTTAAAAACAACCATGTGAGCATCTGCCTCCATCCAAGTTCAGCAGCAGGAGTGCCACCCTGGCTGCACCTCTCCATCGAGTGAGACAGGCCTTCCTCCTTTTTCTTCTATGGACTTACTGTGGAGTTTGTGGTGCTCATGTTGTAAGAAACACTTACTGAAAACTCGTGCATCCAGGTGTATGGAGACTTGTAATACCAATCATGATGAGAGAGAAGAGAAAAACATGAAATTTGCAGGCAGATGGATGAAATTCAGGTGATTAGATTATTTTCTTCATGTCAGAAAGGTAGTTGGGCCAACACTGAGGGTTTTTACATAGTTTCTGCCTTCTCTCAAACATCTTTTCCATTTATTTCCATAGCCTATGTTTGCTTGTCTCTTATTTGGGTCTAAAAGTTTTACTATTAGGTGCTATGAGCATGTGTTAGATGATAAGGTTGGGAGCAATATTTCATGGAAACTTATTCTTAAGAATATTAATTCAGGAAGAAATTAATGAATAATTAAATTGGATGCTGTTTGCTTCTCAAGAGCAGGGCAGTCCAGAGCAACAATCTGTTACCTTGGACAGCACCTTCTGCAAGTCCCTGACGTAACCATCCATTAAAAAACAAGTTTTGAAAAGTCAAACATGAGGATCCCTTGAAGAATTACGGCCCTAGTGGATACTATATTTTGTAGAAAATCCTGGACCACTAGATATTAGAGAAAAACAGGAAGTATGAACATACTGTAAGCTGTGTAGCAGTGGAACAACGAAAACCCTTTTGAATAAAATTAACTGTACAGTTCCTTTTGTATGACAAATATAATGTTCTTTTTTATTTTACAAGACATACACGTACACATGACCCAAAATGACAGGTTTAGGCCTCAGTGATGGCACATTTGGATAAGGAGAGATGTCTAAGGACAGTTATTACTGGGTGACTACATGTGGTTACTCAGTAGTCAACCACATGATAAATGGGGCATGTGGGTGTGTGCCTTGACATGAGGAATTAGAATTAGGGGCCAAATGTAAAGATTGGCAGTTGACTGTTACTGTATTCTCTTAATTTCTTAAATGCAGATTATCCAGGGACCATTTGGTTAATGTCTTTTAGAACAAGGCTGACGGGGAAAAACAATAAAATACATCTTGGAGGTAGTATTGTTGATATTCAAATGAGAGTTAAATTTGCCCAGAGTAATTCTCAGGGTTTTCTTTGTCCCACTGCTACTTTTTTACTCCTGAGCCTTGACATACTACAGATCTTTCGAGATCGGCCAGCACTTCCATTGCTCTAGGTCTAATTACCACAAGCATTTGATTGGAATAAACTCTCTTTGCAGGCAATGAAAATTTTGCTGTTCACTCCTCAATCTCCTCATTCCTTAAAAGATGATTAAGAGATAAAATGTCTTAAATAAGTGACTAAAAGTAAAATGCTGCATAAAGGTATCTCAGCATAAGCTACCTTGCCAGGGACAGAGAACTACGTTCCTTTCCAGAATCAATTGCTGGTGCACACGTTCTTCATTCACTTCACCCTCTTGAAAAAGGGGCAGGATATATTTCTCATAAGAGTTGAACCATTTTATCATGAAGCTCTATTATTCTCCTATACCAAAATATATATCAGATGCAAAATATAAATGCTTTTTCTTTACTCTTTTGCTTAAATCATATTCTCCCCTTATTATTTGTGTACTAGATGAGTAAGGCTCTCTTCATTTAGCAGAGAAATACATTGAGATATTATTATTTTTCCCAGTCATAAAATATACCATTGAAACACATAATTGGAAGATGATAATATATCTAACAGCTCAACCTCTGTTATTATAGATAATAACAAATTACAAAGATGAATTGAGTCACTCTAAATTGGAAAAAATCAATCTTCCATAAGATTCTGATATTTCACTCTATTGCAGTGGTTTTCAGTGTTTTCCCTGGACCAACAGCCTTAACATCACCTGAGAACTTGGTAGAACTGCCAATTCTCTGAATTACAATTCCCTGAATCAGAAACAGGGGTAGGGCCTACCAATATCTGTTTTAATAAACGTTCAGTTGAGTCTGTTCTGACAAAGATTCTCTCCTTGAAGAAACTCTACTCCAGCTCTCCTGAGATCTTTTTTAACTAAGCCTCGACTTTTGGATTTTCATGTTCATGTTTACATTGTCCAATTTTAGCAAGAATCCTCCTAAGTTAGTTTAGACAGAATCCTTTATCCGCAGTATCTGATCACTTTCAATATCTGATCAGGTTCCTCATCCTGCACCATACCCCAGTTAATACTGATCACCCTGGCCTGCCTTCAGCAGGAATCCTGTCAGCTCAGTTTAGCCAGAATCTCCCTTGCCACTGATGTTTCCTCTTAGTAATTTTCTATTCATAAACCCCCACCCTGCTCCTTGGCTATAAATCCCCAGTTTCATTGGTTGTATTCAGAGTTGAGTCTAATCTCTCTCCCCCAGTGATAAACCTCACTGCAGTGCTCCATATATCTACTAAGATTATCCCCTGAATAAAGCCTGCCTTACATTCTTTAACGGTGTCATAGAACAACACTTCTTTAACAGATACACCCTCAAGCTTGAGAATCACTGTCCTAGAACTTCCTCCAGTGCTTGCAATGTCATCTCTGTGGCATTATTTCAAATTTCACACCAGAAAAATGGCAAAAAGTTTGATTTTTTTCATTTCCGGGAAATTAAGTATTTGTGTATAAGCAGAGAGATATTTAAGAGAAGGATTTCAAGAGAAATACAATTTACGAAGAGAAAGAGGTGATGCTAAGAAGCCAGACTGAGGTCATGCATAGCCAGGACAAGAGGTAAAAGTGCTCATGGGAGGAAACAGAAAATTACAGTGGTGCCCCTCATCCACAGTTTCACATTCTGCAGTTTCAGTTTCCTGTGGTCATCTATGGTGTGAAAGTATTAAAATGGAAAATTCCAGAAATAGCTAATTCATAAGTTTTAAGTTGCGCAACCTCCTGAGTGGTATGATGAAATCTCGTGCTGTCCTGCACTCCCAGATGTGAATCCTCCTTTTGTCCAGAGAAACCATGCTGCAGACGCTTTCTCCCCATTAGTCATTTAGCAGCTGCCACAGTTATCAGAAATTCTGTTGTGGTACTGCAGTGCTTGTGTTCAAGGAAGGCTTACTTAATTATGACCTCAGAACACAACAGCAGGGATGCTGGCAATTCCGATATGCAAAAAGGAACCCACTAAGTGCTTTCTTAAAGAGAATAGGTGACAATTCTTAACTTACTAAGAAAAGAAAAAAAATCATATGCTAAGATCTCTAAGATCTAAGAACCAATTTTCTATCCATGAAATTGTGAGGAAGGAAGAAAATCAGGTTAATTTTGCTGTGGCACCTCACACCATGAGTTACTGCCACTGTGCATAATAAGGTGTTATTTAACATGGAAAAGTCATTAAATTTGTGAGTGGAAGACATACATGAATAGAAAATGCATTCTATTGATGGCAACCTGTTGTATTCAGCAAGAGATCCCCCGAAAACGAGTGACACCAAGCCATTTACTGCAAGTAGAGGATGGTTACACAGACTCAGTAGCCTAAGGCTCAGTCACAATGACTGTCATTCACCTCATTTCATCTCATTATGTAGGGATTGTTTTATCTCATATCATCACAAGAAAACGAGTTTTTGAGAAAGAGAGAGAGCATATTAACAAAGCTTTTATTACAGTATATTGTTATTGTTGTGCTTTTTAAATTTTTTTATTATACTTTAAGTTCTGGGGTACACGTGCAGATTGTGCAGGTTTGTTACATAGGTATACATGTGCTGATGTTGTGTTTTATTATTAGTTATTGTCAATCTCTTATTGTGCCTTATATATAAATTAAACTTTATCATAGGTATGTATGTGTAGGAAAAAACAGCATATACAGAGTTTGGTACTGTCTGACGTTTCAGGAATCCACTGGTATCTTGGAATGCATCCCTTGTGGATAGGTGGGAACTACCATACTTAAAGATCAAATGCTACACTGAAGAAGTGTAGAAGCACATAAACTCTAGAAGCCAAGGTTCCTTTTTATTATAAAGGAAATAGGCACAGATTTGTGTCTTTTCTTCTTTTTTAAATCTCATTTTGATCAAGCTTAGGCTTAGTTAGACATGCACTGTGAACTTCAGAAAGGAAGACTTCAAAGGTTGAAAAGAAGAAGTTGACAGAATTTATGACATGTAACTCATAACAGAAAAAGAAAGATCAAAGATTTGAAAAGTCTCAAAAACATCACTCAGACTATGCAAACAGAAGTAATTCCATTGAGGGAAGAAAAGGGGAAGAACCTATAGAAAATGAGGTGGCAAGGAGTATTCTCCAATGAGCTTAAGTTTTAAAAGGAAAGGTCAAAATATAATAAACTGAATAAGATAATTTAAAAGACCATCACGAATCCGTAAAAATAGTGTTCAGAAGGCTAACTTTAAAATGAGCCACCAAATGCTAAAGGCAAAAAAAAAAAAAAAAAAAGTTTCTTTTATATGTTATTGTAAAGCTTGGATTTGTTTGTTTTTCTTTGTTCAGATCAAGAAAATCAGAGAAGAAATAAGCCCACTGTTTTGGTCTACTAATGTAACTCTTGGAGGCTGATCAAACAGAAAAAATAAAGACTAAAACCAGTACTTAGTTTCTGTCTTCTCTTTCAATGAAAATGAAGGGGTAGAAATAACTTAGGGAAAAAGGAGTTGAAACTGAGGAAGGAATAGAAAATGATGAAAAAACACTGTTGAATGATGCCTTTAAATTATCTGTGTCTCCTGACCTGGGTTAATTATCACCCATTGTTCTAAGAGAATGTGGGGAGACCGAGCTGCCTGCAGTGAGATGATGCAGCCACAGAAAACAGAGGAGTTCCAGAAGCCTGGGGAGGGGAAATGTAATTTGGGTTTTAAAGAAAGGAAGAAAGTGAATTTCTAGAGGCTACGTGTGGTGACTCATGCCTGTAATCCTAGCACTTTGGGAAGTTGAGCAGATCATCTGAGGCCAGAAGTTTGAAACCAAACTGGCAAACATGGTGAAACCCCATCTCTACTAAATAAAATACAAAAGTTATCTGGGTGTGGTGGTGCCTACTTTAATCCCAGCTACTCGGGAGGCTGAGACACAAGAATCACTTGAACCCAGAAGGCAGAGGTTGCTGTGAGCCAAGGTCATGGCACTGCATTCCAACCTGGGTGTGAGACTCTGTCTCAAAAAAAAAATAATAATAAATAAATAAATAAAGTGAATTTCTAACCTGGGTTTATGAAGATTGATGTTGATTTAAGGTATGATGGTTCAAGGAGTGGTGAGTAATAAATTAACACAAGAGACCAGGATAGTGAAAAGATGGTGTGAGCTGTGTTTTGTATTCTCTTTTGTTTTCAAATAGAGCCACAGATTGATTTATCAAAGAATTATAGAGAACCCAGTGCACATGCACTCTATCAAAACAACATCTGAAAAGGTGTGTGATGGACAATGATAAGACTCTTATTCTTCAGGTGAGAATATAAATTGGCAGAACCACTTTGAGAAACCTTTAGAATTATCAAATAAAGCCTGAAGATGCAGAGACTCCATTACTCTGGGATTACTCTCTTAGCTGGGGAGCCTGGACAGATTTTTGCATACATGCACAAAAATGTTTATGGCAGTATTATCTACAAGAGCCCCAAAGAGCAAACAACACAAATGCCCATGAACATTAGAATAGATAAATTGTGAGATTACTCCTCAATGAAATACTATAACATAAAAAATGGAACTAATAAGGTTAAGCAAATCAATATGGATAAATCATACAAATATAAGTTTGAGTCAGATTAGCAAGGAACATATACTATAAAATTCTATTTATATAATGTTCAAAAATAGGAAAAATAGAATCATTTAGGATTCAATGCTTACACGGAAAAACAATAAAGGAAAATAAGCGAAAGAGATTGTCACTAAAGTTATACATCCTTGGTTATTACCACTGGAGAGGAGGTGAAACTATGCATCTGGGGATAGATGCCAGAGACATGCTGAGCTACTGGCAGTGATTTATGTTTTAACCCTGGTGGTGTTTGCATGGGTGCTTGCTCGATAGTTATCCTTTAAACTATACCTATATCTTTTATATATTCTCCTGTACTTATGCAATTAAAATGCTAGAGGAAATGTCTCATGACATTACTTTGGAAAAGGTACAGAAAAATACTTTGGGTGATGGTATTCAATTAGATGAGTTTGAAATGTGTAATAATATGTGGACTTAGGTACTTAGATTAGGCTTGAGTTTGTCAGAGGCATATTGAAGGTCTCTATCCCCAACCTTCTTCATTGCTTCCATGAACACTTTTATCAAGGACTCAGAAGAATATATATATATATATATGTATATATGTATATATACACACACACACACACATATATATATATATATAATATTTGAAGCTTATATTAAAATAGGATGAGAATAGTAGTCCCGGCCAGTTCTTCTCAGACTTCTGTGTACAGAAGAAAAACCTGGGAATCTTGTAGAAATGCAGATTCTGATTCAGTAAGTCTGAAATGGGGCCTGAGATTCTGCATTTCTAAAAGCCTCAAGGTTGTGCTGATGCTGCCAATTAGTGGATGTCACTTTGAACAGCAAGAGAATGGGCAACCTTTAAGGACATTCCCAATCCTAAAACTTTATGATGCTAGAATTCTAATTTTTAATTTAGATACATGCATGAGTTAATCTCATTCTACTAAAGCCATGCCACACTGAGCAATAAGGATGGTCTGTCAATCCAAGGAGGTTGATTTCCCTCTTATTCCATATTCTTGTTACATCTTTATTAATATTCTTTCATATTTATTTATGGTGACTATTTTCTTCTATTCTGAAATGCAGTGAGGGACCCCTGGCAAGTATTCATCCTAACATTTTCCTTATAACAAGTGGGGTCACAGAAGGCATAGCCACCATGGTCCAGAGGCAATTTCCTTCCTCCCTCAGTGACACCCCTACTATAGGTCAGTTTTTGCCTCAGAGGAGTCAGTAAGAAATGAGGAGTCAGAAAGAAAAATGTCTGGTGTGTCCTATTTTCTAGCTCCCACAATGAGGGGTTAAAATGACCAGTTATAAATTTGAGGTCCAAAAGAAAGTTTCTATATTATAAACAAGGAGTATTTTATGAAGAACTTTATAGCATGGTATGAGTATTAAGAAAGAGAAAAAGTAAAACCTATGTGTTTAGTGTTGACTATATGCCAGATGGTGCTTTCCTATGCTTTAATTGCCTCAATTCTGTGAAATAGATATTGTTCATATTCACATTCTGCAGAAAGAAGTCAAAGGGTTTATTCAAGGCAACATATCTCATAATAGATGGAATTAAGACTAGAAGCCAGTCTTCTAACTTCCAGACCAATATTCCGATTGGCCCATCACACTCCCTCAGTGCAGCATCTACAAAGAGGTAAAAAAATCTCATTTTGGTGAAGAATGGATTTGAAGTAGGAAGTGTTTTATCATTTTCAGAGATGTTTTCAAAATTGCATTGTTAATATATACATAATATATATAAATCCATGGTGATGTTTATGGCCGTTCCGTTTTGAGTATCATGTTTTAACCAAAATCCAAATATTCATTAGGTATCAATTACTAGTTTTTTGGATTACAATGGGATGAGCTTTGTTTCCTAAAGAGACTTAGCAGTGGCAAGTTCAGTTGAGTGAGCAAAACGATTCGGACCACAGTCTGCATGGAGAGAAAGCAGGCCTCCACCTAGGTGAGAGTGTAATTAGGCTCTCAAATTTCACAGAGAAACATCAGTCCTGCTACTACCTCTTATAGTTTCTGACCGTGTTCACCTTCCCTTACTTAGTAATACAGGACATCAGCTCTTTAGTTCCCTATCAAAGAACCCAACTTCAAACACTCTGAAATCCAGCTCTAACCAACTGTTTATCTAAATAAGGTAACACTTAGTAAAGACTACCTAAGAAACATGTGGTTCATTGATTCTGTAAAATATGTTAAAATCTCTCCTCAGAACCCGTTTGAACATGGGAGGTCTACGCACCTAACTGTATCATTTAGCCCTCTCACAGAACTTCCACCATTAAAGTGTTTTAAAGCTGCACTCTCACTTTTTATCACAGGTTACTGATCACCACAGCTACGTGTAAATTTCCTCTGTGCTTGCTAAAAATGTCGCTGAGATTATTGTCCAGTATATCAACTTTTCGAGATTTAGCAATAGGAAAAATTAGTGGCCCCCTTACTTCCTGTTGAGAGGGTCATACATTTCTTTTATTTTTATTTTTTTTTCAATTTTATTTTTTAACATCCAGAACATGGATCTGAATTTGCAGTTTAACCCTAATTGCTAGTAAACATGTAGTCACATCTTTATTTTCTTTTACTCTCTTTTCTTTATGTTTTAAAAAGCTACCTGAAATTATTTGTGAATGTTTATATAACTAGTAAAAAAAAAAGTGTTTGGATTGCTGGAAGAAAGAGCTGCTCATTGCAAAATTTCTTTGCTGACTGGTATAGTTTAAGACATTCACAGAAACATATTGACAAATTAATTAGAATCTTGGCGCTCAAGGTCATAACTGCAGAAAACAAACAGACCGGCCTCCTCTCTTTTAAAGTTTACAAGCTGAATAGTGAGAGATATTACAAGAGACCAGTGATATACTGTTAGAGACAAATGCTTTGTTCTCTTCACATTGATTAATTCCAAGAAAAGAGAAAGATTATGTGCCACTCCCCACCACTTCTTTAATTCTTTTGCTTCCTATCACCATTCATGTTGAGCAATTTTTAATCAGAATCCAAGCCCTCCAAACAGGTGATTTCTACGTAGCTTCCTACCAGGCAGTGTGCAGACAGGCAAACACCACAAGCAGTCAAAAGATTTATGTTTAAGCCCATTCTTTTCCAGCTTTGTGTTCATGGAGAAATCACTTTCTTCCAGAAATATTAGTTATGTAATCTTCAAAATGAGGGTATAAAGGCAAATGCAATGCAACACAATATAATACAATGCACCTCCATGCAAAATGCAATAAAAATATAAACTTCAGTTTGTGCCTAGTGAAAAGGTCCCCTGCTCCCAATAAAATAAGTCTTTCACAGAGGCTGAAAGATATGATAGAAATATCAGTTCAGCATTCTGAACAGAGCAACAGACCAGAATGCACTTTCCAACCAAGTCACTGACCCAGTTTTGTTATTCAAGATGCTGTTTGCTTGACCGATCCTTCGGTCAACTTTCCCAGGCCACTGCATTGCAGTTTTTTGTTTATTTTTCTACCCTGCAGGTCTTCCTATTCTGCAATTTCTAGGTCTTGCTTTAGTCAAAACACTAGGCAGACATCCGACATTGAAAACTGAATAAATATTACATGTATCAATAAGGCGATTAATCAGAAACCACGGCCAACAAAATCCTGCACCTCAGGCAGTTATGCTGACTTCTCTCATTGGCTTAATTTTTACCTAGGTATAGTAGCCAAATAAAAGAGCCAAATCAAGGTCTGCTCGGATTTCTGATGTATCTTTCTGGTCTTGGGTCTAGTCCTCAGCTAATGTATCAAACATAATTTGTTGGGTTTCCACTCTGTACAGAACAGAAGGACAGTGACTATGTTAATAATATGGGGGGAACAAATATTAGAGCTGGGAAAAATGAGAGAAACACAGTGCATTTGAAACAGGCTCAAAGACACACACAAATCCATGTTTTAAAGGTATTCACTGCTAGAAGGTATAAACATACCGTTAATATGGAGAAATAAACAAAAGTATTTCAATAAATTTCCACATTGATCCTGACTTCCTAGAGTGATTTTTCAACAATTCAAACCTTCTTCTCCAAACTATTCTCTTCTGTGACTATAACATTAGTAATGTCCAGATGTCAATCTGAGACATACACCTCATAGAATTACTACAAAATTATTATTCAGTCCCTATAAAATATTTAATTATTATTTTTATGCTGAGAGGCAGGGTTTTTTGACTTTCAAGATCAAGTTTGTAATTTAGAATGTTGAAATTCTATTTTCTTCCTTTTTTTCATCTTAGTCTCAAAATTTTACTTTAAGTACATTTGCCCTGCAAATTTGTTTAGCTTAAGTCATTTGCAATAATGCATTTTTTTTTTGTAACAGCAAAGCATGGATACAATCTCAAACCCAAAAATGTTATCACTCCTTAAATTCAAATGCCTGTGCTTGCCGTTCTGACTATGTACAATGTCTCTAAGAAATGCCACCCAAAATAGGTGCTAAGCTCATTGCAATATTCAAACATTAAAAGCATGCTTCCAGATGCCAAGTATTTATAAAAGTGAGGCTGTCTGCCTCCTGGAGGGGATAAAGCTTATCAGATGCACTGTAAAAGTGACACAGAACTCTAGCAGATCTTAAGACAAGATGCTATTTAACCTGGAGGCAGAAGCAGAGAGTTTTCAGGTTTAGATCCTTGATCCAAAATCGAAAGTAAAATTGTCTGCAGTATATGAAAATTAGAATGTAAAAACTGTAGAGGTTTGAGGGAAAGAGTAGGAGAAATGAATAAGAATAGGAACCTTGTTTTTCCCAATTGAGCCTCATTACAGGACCCAGTGAAATTCTTATTTTATGAGTTATTTCCTGGGGCTGGAGGACTGGGAGTGCTAAAAGCTGCTATTTTATGTATTTTCATTAGTATTTTAATTCCTGTACTTGCATCCTAAGGCAGTTTTATGAACTGAGCAATTTTTTTTTTTCACAGAAGAGAAAGAATCTGACATTTTCTGCTCCCTCCTGTCAGAAAGTTTTGACCCACCATGAGGGTATTCTGCTGTCATCTGGAACTACATTCTTTTCATCCAGTCTTTTAGTGTCCACAAATTACTTCCAAATTAAATGCAAGTATGTAATAGAAACCTGTAATACATTTGTCTGTGTTTTTTTCTTTGTAGATCTGCTACATTTTGAAGATAGAAAGAAAACATAGATTTACAATGTAAACTTGGAGCTGAGGGTATCTGTTATTCAGTAGAAGGAAAATATTATTTATCATTTTGAAAAAAAATGATTGTGTGACACTGTGTTTTTTAATATAAAGCAGGGGTTAGCAATGTACAGCCCACCAAACAAACCTAGCCCTTGAGTTTTTCTTTTAAATAATGTCTTAATGACACACAGTCATGTTCATTTGTTTATGTGGTTTACTGACATTTGCCCTAGTGCATGCAAAACAGGTATTGGTATGCTCCAATTTTATTTATTCCCACTTTTTATCATGCTTAGAATCCTTTTACTGAAATAAATAACATAGGAATTTTGAGGTTTAAATCTCCAAATATTTTTGGTAAAGTCCTCAAAGTCCTGTCAAACAGCATTCACGCCACTGGGTTTCAATGGAATCACACCATAGGATTTAGAGCCGCAATTCTAGACAGAATTTGCAAACCGAATTTATAGCTTAGTGTTTCCATGTCAAACCTTTGAAAGATTATGCAATCCCACATATTACAGTATATGCCCTATTTCTTATAGAAATACAACTACCACCTATGTCTCTGGACCTTTTATGACAGCCTTTGCATCTCTGCCACAATGGTTTATTATAAGTTGTCAACTCTGCATGTCATCCCTATATCAACCATAGGAGGAAAGGAAGGTCCTCAAGATTTTACCCTTCTGGTTCCAGTCAGCGCTGCATCTAAATTATCCAGGACAGACAAATGCATACTGTATTTCTAAAAGCATTTTTTTGGAGTGATAAATTTTTACTAACAATCTTTAGAATTGGAAAGTTTTTCTTTGGCCTAATCCTTTACTATGGTTGAATTCCACTCCCTCCTCTAACAGCAGAGATTAGAAATAGAGTAATTCCTTGATCACATTTAAAAATGTTTGAGTCGTAATGTTTCTAAAATCTCAGGTTTTGATGATTCCAGCAATGCCTCTACCCACAAAAGATGGTTCATTTTCATTTTTCTTGTTCATAGGGTGACAAGAGATTCTCAGAATTCCCATTTCAGAGACCTCTATGGTTTTGTTGAATTTATTTTTATTTATTGTTCTTCCCTTCAGAGAATAAGAGCTAATATTTACTCATTTCTTATTTTGTTGTAGACACTGAAAAGCGTGTCTCATTTCAGTCCTTCCAGTGATGTATAGGATACTTCCTATCATTATTCCCATTTTAAAATAAAAAAGCAAAGGCTTGGAGATAACATCATTTATTCAACATCCACAGCTACAAAGCAGCAAGGCCAGGATGCAATCCCGAGTTGGTCTGACTCTCCAGACATGAATTTTTTTTTTGCCCACTGAGCTCTGCAGTTTTGAGGACAGAGATTGAGTTTAATGCATCTTCATTCCCTCAGGGTCCAGCATAGGTTGCAGTATACAAGGGATTCTCACCAAAATGTTTGTTGAATGAATGAATGGCTAAACAAATTTTTAACAAGGTGTTTAAAATCAAGAATATTAGCTATAGCCTTAGCACTTGCCATGTCTTGGTATAGCTGTGGCTGTGCCAGCTTGTTTACTTAACAATTTGTTGGAACTAGACATTCAGAAATCCAGTAAAAATGGAAAACAGGAGAGTAAATACCAGGGGACAAATGAATGTAGCTTACTTAGGAGAATAAATCAGAAAATAACCCTAAAACTTGCTGTCTCTGAATAAGTTTATTTTAACTGATTTTTAAATGTCATTCCTTCATGGTTAAGACCTTTTCACTGTATATTATTGGGACACTGATTCCCAGACATTTGCCCATATATAAGTCTTTTTATATCACTCATTCCTATTGGAAGAGCTCCTTTATGGAAACAAAATAATTCAAGATGAAGTAGCTTTTCAGGTAAGCACTGTTCCACGAAGCTTTCTGAGTGAATTCTCCCAGTCTCCTTTGAATAGGCTTCTGACAAAATTAGAAGTGTCAGTTATAGTCTCAGCACCATTATTTCATTTTTTTTCTTAGAGTTAAATCAATTTTCTTTTCTTTTTTTTCATTGCATTTTAGGTTTTGGGATACATGTGAAGAACATGCAAGATTGTTGCATAGGTACACACATGGCAGTGTGATTTGCTGCCTTCCTCCCCATCACCTATA
>PVKV010010275.1:0-76580 GCA_004027835.1 Alouatta palliata | reverse complement strand
ACGGAGTTTCGCTTTTGTTACCCAGGCTGGAGTGCAATGGCGCGATCTCGGCTCACCGCAACCTCCGCCTCCTGGGTTCCAGCAATTCTCCTGCCTCAGCCTCCCGAGTAGCTGGGACTACAGGCACGTGCCACCATGCCCAGCTAATTTTTGTATTTTTAGTAGAGACGGGGTTTCACCATGTTGACCAGGATGGTCTTGATCTCTTGAGCTCGTGATCCACCCGTTTCGGTCTCCCAAAGTGCTGGGATTACAGGCGTGAGCCACCGCGCCTGGCCTTACCATGATGTTTTGATTACTGTAGCCTTGTAGTATAACTTGAAGTCAGGTAGCATAATGCCTCCAGCTTTTTTTTTTTTTTTTTTTTTCCTTAGGATTGTCTTTACTGTGTGGGCTCTTTTTTGGTTCCATATGAAGTTTACTGTTGCTTTTTCCAGTCTGTGAAGAAGGTCAATGCTAGCTTGATGGGGATAGCATTGAATATATAAATAATTTTGGGCAGTATGGCCATTTTCACAATATTGATTCTTCCTAACCATGAGCATGAATGTTTTTCCAACTGTTTGTGTCCTTTCTTATTTCCTTGAGCAGTGGTTTGTAGTTCTCCTTGAAGAGGTCCTTTATGCCCCTTGTTAGTTGTATTAATTTATCTTCTTGAGAAAAATAGTTATCTTTGGTGTTTTTCATTAAATGCAATAAACAACTAGAAGCTCTATAACGAATCCTGTATTTATTTATCTCCTTTTTCTTGCCTAGATCCTGACAATTTTATACTTCTGAGAATGACACATTTCTGTGTTCTCACACACAGCCAATTTGTACCACAATAAAGATTTTACATACTAAAATGAGAGAAGGTACATATCATCTCAATCTCATTTTTCTAGATAAAACAAAAGATTGTGAACCCTGTCTGTTCTCTTTAACTTATGACATGGGACAATTTTAAATACATCACTTCCAATTTTCTTACATGTTATCCATGAAACATTATGTTTTCTGTTTATTTTTAAATTGGCATCTTGTTCCTACAAATGCCATTATAAATTTTCTGAGTTTCCTCCATTTGTTATTTCGTAACTAGTCATAGCTAGTTATGAAATAAAAGTAGCTAAAAATTTTAAGAACTTTTTCTAGGTTTCTAAGCACAGAATGTGCTATTTAATTTAATTGTGAAGCTGTGCAAAGAGAGTAATGCACCTTTCTTAGCTGTATATTTTTAATCCACTCAGTGTTTGCATTCTTTGATACTACCAGACCAGATCCCTAATTGAATATATGCAACAGCAAATTTTCTGGAAAATATCCTCTATTTATTTACAATATATAGTAATTTTTCTTATTAAGTATTGTGAAAGGCTAAAATTAATTGTTTTTAAAACAGTCTTTTTCAATCACTTCAAACTATTAAATAATTCTCAATTAAGGGTTATAAATTTCATCCTTTCTGAGCTCTCAGTTTGCTTTGCTTTTTGTGCGCTGTATGGCTGTCGACGTAAAAACTGTCTAATATTATGCCAACTGTTTTAATATAAAAGAGGCATTTTAAAATGTGAATAGCTTTAGTAAAATGATATAAAACACAGTCATTATTAGAATAAATGTACTTTTTCTGAACATGAGTTATTTCTTGTACCTGCATAGAATGAACTCGATTTTGTTGGCTGAATTTGTAGTTTCAAATATTGTCTTACCTGCCTCACATCTCTCCATACCATGTATTCATAGGGATCTTATATAAATTTGAGTTCCTGCTCAAATTTCTGGTTTCATTTCTATAGGAAGAAAAATATTTTCCTTATCTTAAGTAGAAGAAACATCTGTTGGTATGTCAAGTAGTTCCTTCATATCCAAAAGAATATTCTTGCCTCAGAACTAAATTTTTAAATTATTGGCTAAACATAGCCCTTTCTAGCTTAATTAAAAATTGAGACATGTACATATATAAACTAAGATAATTTCAAAAATTGTAAGAATTGTAATATATATTCTACTACAAACAAGAGTCATAAAGCTACATGCATCTGCGTAATTGGATCCCAGCAGATAAGGCATCTCTTTTTTTCAACATCACTAAACAACTTCAATGAAAGGTATTTGTAATATATCTAATTCAAAGATTTTATAAAGTACATATGCTATTATTAAAAAAATTATAGTTTGTGACCTACCAGCAATAGATTAACAAGAATGTCATTCAAACAATAAAATCCAGTGGTTTTTTTTTTAAATAGTGGGTACATTCTCCTTTTACTCTTGGTTATTGGTTGCTCATATATGCAAATAATATTCTATTTACACAATTAACATTAGTTTATGATTTGTAACTATTAAAGCTGCACTCAAATTGACTATTAACTTCTATATTTGTTGATAAATATATGATAAATATATGATTTTCATGTGTACCTTTTTATAGGTGATAAATATATTGCCTATAAATATACATATTGCCTATAAAATGTATACATGGCAATAAGTATATTGCCTATAAAATACGTATTGCCTATAACATACGTATTGCCTATAAAATGTATACATAGCAAATATGTAAAACACACACACACACACACACACACACACATACACACAAGCTATCATGTGCTGCATAACGATGTTTTGGTCAACGATAAATCACATATCAAATGGTGGTCCCTTAGTTTATAATACCATGTTTTTACTGTACTTTCTCTACGTTTAGATATGTTAAGATACACAAATATTTGTGTTATCAAGGCGTACAATATTCAGTACAGTAACATGCAGTACGAGTTTGCAGCCTAGGAGAAATAGTCTGTATCACATAGCTTAGGTGTATAGTAGTCTATACTATCTAGGTTTGTGTAAGTGCACTCTATGAGGTTCATACAATGATGGTCTAAGGACCATGCATTTCTCAGAATGTATCCTTATCATTAAGTGATGCATGACTTTGTGCGTGTGTATATATGTGCATCACAGTCACTAAAATGTTGGTGTATTGGTAGGTTTTATATGTACATATATATGTATATTCATGTTTTATATATACATATATAAAGGCATATATAATTGTGTATGTGTGTGTGTGTGTGTGTGTGTCTGTATATAAACCTACCAATACACCAACATTTTAGTGTGGTACTGCAGATTAAGTAGTGAACAATGGGGCTTCAAATAGATTTCAGTAATGAGCAGTGAATTAACTCATTAGCATATAAAATGCACTGGTGAAATACAAAGCTTAGCTGGCCAAACATTGTTCAACAGATTTCTATCACGTACAGTAAAATATAACAAAATGGTATATTAGCCAGTCTAAAATTGTCCCAGTCAATAACTGTATAATCTCTTAAGTCTTTTACTGTAGGCATAAGGTTTCAGAAATTAGTCTGTGCCTTATTTAATAATGAAAAAACTCACAAATCATAAGAAGATTTCATACATTCAATTTAAAATCACTATCACTTAATTACACATGAACATTTGTATAGAAGTTTTTTGTAATATTATTCATATATTTTAGTAAGTTAAATAAACAGATTTTTGTTTTAAACTTTATGCCTGTTCCTACAAGTGAAAATGCATTTAGTAAATAGCTAATGCAGAATCTTGACTGCAAACTTCACTTTCTGTTTCTCAAAACAGCATAGGTTTCTCAGGCAATTGTTTTTCCATAGCTGCTTTGGAATGATGTGGTGAAAGGTGTTATCATATTCATATTTTTTCATATATAAAGCCAGGAGTAATTGACTCTGCTTTGTGGAAGATGATGTATTCACTATCTCTTATTTTGTTATCACCGTCATCTGGTGGTTTGTTTTGTGAAAAAGGCAAAGTGCAGCTGTCTCAAATGTGAATTACAGTATAGAGGGTCATAGAGACTTCATCTTGGGTAAAATATGTATCTAATAAAGTTGAATAAGACTTTTTTAGCTTTCCATTTGCGTGCTTGTGCCAAGGCAGACACCATATTATAATTCTGGATGGTTATTTAATTTTTTTCAGACAGTAACTCTGATTTTCCCAGTGCAAGAGATGTATTTTGCTAACACTGAGAGGTGCATCAATTCTTTCAGAATATCAAAGTTGATTTAATATGATTTTCCTCTCATTCTTCCTTTTTCTGGCAACTTAGGGAAGGCCAAATATTTTCAAATTCAGTTATTCTCCTATTTATGTTTGTCAGAAAATTCAAATGAAAATGCATTGAAAAAACAGAAGAACACCTGAAATAAGAATAGAAATAAAGGTGATATTAGTTATCTTTCTGAACAGACTGAACTGGTAAAAATGAATTAACCATCTTGGGCTGTAATCTTCACAGTTGTTGAAAGTTGATAATTTCTGTTAGTCACATCTTATCTATGTATTTGTAGATACGTATCTACATATATAGACATACATGTTTGTGCATACATTTATCTATACATAGATAAATGTTATATATGTAAAATAATATATGACACGATACACTCTAGTATATATTCTGTATAAATATATGAATATATAAAATTCTACAAATGTCAATATTATTTTTACTGTATATTTTGCAATATCAAAATAAGCATACTTTCATTAGCAGCAGTTTCTTTGAAGACAGGGACTGCATTACAACCCAGTGTCTATCTTCATGTAATACTTGATAAACCACTAGTTTTTGAAATGCCTTCTTGCAATGTAAATTTCTCTCTCCTCTACAACCTAGTGATCTCTGTTCTAGTTCAAGACTTCATTATTTCTTGACTAAACTGGTAATATCTGATGTGACTTTTTTAATGACAGTAAATATACTGAAATATTACATCAAAAATACTAATTTCTAGATTCCAGAACTTCAATGGTACATAGTTAAGTTTCTTAACACTATTGGCAAAGTCTTCCAAAAATTTTCCTTTACCTTATTCATTACTTTTTTCTTTTTCTTTTTTTTTTTTGAGACGGAGTTTCGCTCTTGTTACCCAGGCTGGAGTGCAATGGCGCGATCTCGGCTCACCGCAACCTCCGCCTCCTGAGTTCAAGCAATTCTCCTGCCCCAGCCTCCCGAGTAGCTGGGACTACAGACACGTGCCACCACGCCCAGCTAATTTTTGTATTTTTAGTAGAGACGGGGTTTCACCATGTTGACCAGGATGGTCTCGATCTCTTGACCTCGTGATCCACCCGCCTCGGCCTCCCAAAGTGCTGGGATTACAGGCTTGAGCCACCGATTCATTACTTTTTTCAAAAAACATTTTTGATATCTTATATGCTAGGCAATATAATTCATTTATGCCATTTACTTATTACAGTAACCTAAACTGTGTCACATGATCTCACACTTCTATGCCATGCTTTTTTTAATTGGGGTAAAATTCACATAATATATAATTTACCATTTTGACCATTTTTAGCATACAATTCAGTACCTTTTAGTACATTCACATGGTTGTATGACTATCACACATATTTATTAACAGAACATTTTACCACATGAAAATGAAGCCTCATACCCACTAAAAAATCATTCCTCATTCACCACTCTTCCAAGTTCTGGCAACCAATAATATGCTTTCTGTCTCTATAGATTTGTCTATTCTGGATATTTTATATAAATGATATATGACCAATTGAACCTGACTTCTTTCACTTATAATAATTTCAAGGTTTCTCCATGTTGTAGTATCACACTTTATTACCTTTTATGGCTGAATAATATTCCATTGGATGTATATGTCATATTTTGTTTATTCACTCAGCAATTAGTAGACATATGAGTTGTGGTTTCTACTTTTTGTCTTTCGTAATGTTAATCTTTCTTTATGAAAACCTTGTCCAATATTGTTTTTAGACCTCTTGCATATTTATAAAGGTATAGACATAACTTCCCATGAAGCTTTTATTTAAACTTGAAAATACTCTTTTTTCTAATCATGATATTATGTTAAATTAGCATAATTTTTAGTCTACAAATATGTTAGAAAGTTAGGGAGATATTTATTTATCTTGTAATTGCATAATATGTGACATGTGTTTATATTTATAGTTTAACCACTTATTTCTAGACTAAAGCAAGGAGACTTGAGTAATCAAGAAACTGATTAGGAAGGTAAAAGAGCAAAATAAAAGTTGATATATATATAAATTTATGATCCATGCAAAACTCTGGTAGGTCAGAAAATTTATTAAAATGTTTATTATGTTTTTCATAGTGGTTAAAGCAGTTGAAATAGATTGTTTTCTCACTATTAATGTCAGATTATTGAGATTACATATTATTCACAATTTGCATGTTTCAAATGCCATAATTTATCAAGAGTATTTTCTATATATAACAGAGCAATAAAAAATATTAAATTTTGCTTTGAGACAGCAGCAATAAATAGAGATACCATTTTCCAGGAAGGATGTGAGGGAAGATGGAAGAGAATAAAGTTGAAACATATCATTTCAAGGTGCCTTTACAACGTCAGTTCACATCATTTAAAAACACAGTGAGCAATTAAAAAGGACAAATAACATCGTGCATGATTTTAGAAAACATGGAAAAACTACATGTGTTTTCTTACTGCAACTTCAGTAACATGTACACATAGCAAAATAAGTTACAAACTAAGAAAAAATGAGTTTGATAAAATAAGTGCAGTAATGATAATGTGTATTTTTTTTTTAATTTGAGACTATTCCAGAACATTCTTTTGGTCACTCACCAACCATTTCTAAAACTGGAATGTTGTCTTGAGTATTTTAATAAAGAACAAAAAATTTGCTTTTAAATGTGTAAAGTATGTTTTCCTGACTGTACATTTATGCTGTTTACACAGAAATAAATTTTTTTCTTAATTCTGCATTAACAACAATATCTTAACTTGAAATACAGTTGACATTACTCTGTAATATCTGCGAATCTACTACAAAGGTTAATCTCAAGTACTTGAAGATAAACATATAGCAGTTTATTTCAGTTAATATGGATCATATGTTTCCTATGAGTGATGTGTCCTGCCGTAATAAACGACCATTCAGTAAATTTATTTGATCATTGGAATTAAATAATACTAAGTTAAATGGAGAAAATCAAACCAAATTCAGATTTCTGGAAGAAAGTGATAGATTCTACCAATAAATTTTTGCTATATTGTTTTCTTCCTATTAAGAGAAAAATATTATTACTCTATTATCCTGTCAATAGAGCTTGTAAAATTTTCCAAAAGACACTCGCTTTTCAGAACATTTATTACTAAATATTATCATTCATATGGTACTAAAGTTGAAACAATTTACGATTGATTATATTGCTCTATTTAAAATATATGTATCATGTAAAGTTTTGGCTCTTGATATATACAATGTGAGTTTTCTTTATAAAATGTCCTGGTAATTTAGAGAACAATTGACCAAGAAGGAAAATTCCCATACAAAACAGGGAGATATTAAACCTTTGGCATCCTGGTCTCTTTAGGATAGAAAGGAGTATTACTTTGCTGCTGTAATATTAAATATTAGTCAAATTAATATGACAAAATCTAAAATCCACTGAAAGCCGAAACCAGGCCTAGAGAAAGGCTTAGAATTCTTTAATTTAATTTAAATTTATTAAATATTTATTATGCATCAGCCTTTTTAGGTGGTCTTTAGTCTGACCAAGCAAGCACGTTAGAGTATTTTAAAACTAACACTGTTACTGAAACACCAGGGGTTTGGGCTAGGTCTTGCTGCTCACTGTACAGAAATCATTAAGATAACAAGTATTGCCAAGAAAGAAGGCTGTTATAGGGTGCTGCAGCCAAGGAGATGAGAGTTCAGTCTCAAATCCATCTCCCTGACTGACTAGAACCAGGGTTTTATGTAGCAGGCAAGAAATATAACAATGTGTAAGGAAACAGGAGCTTGGGAGGGGCAAGGAAGCAATCCAAGTGAACGAGGGGTCCAGCATCTGATATGGTGATATTGTTTCAGTTCTTTGATACTTATTGTGAGAGGCCTGAGGGTTGCTTTCCCAAGGAAAAAACTCAGACAAAACAAATACGTTTCAAGCTTTAATTGCAGAAGGGTCCAAAAGCAACATTATTCTTGAAGTAGGTGCTCTTTGCTAGCAAATTTTAAAATCCTAATCACTGCTTCGTTCTCCTACCTCAAAAGTTATGTTTTGTTTTGTTTTCTTTCACTTAACTGTCTCTTAAACTATTGTTTTATATTTAGGAAAGTAAAGCCTCTAAAAATGTCAGCTACTCAGAGGAAAATTTTCAATTCCAGATCCACCTTAGTAATACAACGTTTTTCTCCTTCTTGCTTTGCTTCCTTTTCTTCGTTTCCTTTTCCTTCCTTCTTTTCTTTCTCTCTTCCTTCCTTCTTTCCTTTTTCCTTCTTTATTCATTTATTTATTTATTTTACTATGTTGTTGTCAAAGTGAATGAATGACCTTTCTCAGAGGAATCCTCTTGGTTTAGATCTAAATTCTCCAAAACCCATACAGAGCTAAAAATCTTTCTTTTAAGTTGTTTTTGGTCTTATATATATATTTTTCTATTTTGTACCATGCAAAATATGTGAATTCAGTGTGTTAAGAATTTTCACATAATATATTCCATTAGTCTTCACAATTATATTACTTACATAATTTAGCCACCTTTTCTTCCCCCCAGATGGAACAGGGACTTTGGGATTTCTAAGATCTTGCTTAACATTTAGCTTTAATTGGGCATTTTCAATCTGCCCGATGGTGTTTGCTTTGACAAGTCTTAAAGCTATTACAACAATTGCTACATAGTGCATATATCAGAAATAAATATCTCCCGTCTATTTAGTAATATCTGCAACTATTGAGTGCTTTCTATGTGACATACGGTCTGCCAAATATAGTACTTCTGTAAAAGTATAGAATGTTCTATTCTTATAATATATATGCTCATATTTATGTATGTATACTTATAAAATCCTTTTAACACCTCTGTGAGGTAGCAGTTGTTAAAATCTGTTTAAAGATTAGCAGCTTCAGTAACAAAGGGGATAAATAATTTTGTAAATTCTTAAGAAGCAGAAAAGCATTGGGGCCTATATTAATCTTATGTGTATCTAGGTTGAATTTATACTCAGTTCTATTAATTTCTAGTATTTTGTTTAATTCCTGGCACTTAAATTAGACCCATCATTTCTCATAGAATCAAGTAAATTCCCTTACACAAAGTAGTGGACCTCAAAATGGGCGGAGTCAAATGCTTGCTTCATTCTAAGATATTTGTTTAAAAATATTCTGCAGAAAGCATATTGGAATAATTTCTATCTTGTGATGAGAGAAAGCACTTATTTCAAAGGTAGGAATATTTTAATTTTATTTCTAAAAAAGAGAAAGGATAATATCCATTTTACCAGAATTTGGATAATTACCTGACAAAGATGACAGTGATTCTCACTCCCACAAAATGGTTTTTGTTTTGAGAGATTCAAAGAAGACAATAGCTGTGCTTAAAAAAATTACCAATGTATTCTGCTGTATTACAACACCCATATTGCTATTTCATATTCAGAAACCGAAAGGTACCTCATTCATTTTATTTCTGTTTTTAAATTTGAGTAAATCTTTTGTATACTCTGATTTTTAAGCTTTCAGATGTTATTAAATATAGCTTTATATCATGTTAATAATAAAACAATTACACAAATATTCTCTTCTGGCCAGAGATTACATAGAAAATATTCTCCCCAGTCATTTATCCTAAAACAGTGAAGCATGGTGATATGGATAGATAATACTCTCTTCTTTAGCTTTCTTTCTGCTTTATCTTTTCTCTGACAAATATCGTAATTTTGTATAAGTGTTTCTTAAACTCCAACAGATAATTTTTAAAATGTTCAACTACAAATTTAGTGTCAGTGGTTAATGCACATCAGTTTCATTCATTCTCATCAAAATTTGCCAAAAATTATAAGATTCTTCGGATAATGGTAATAAAGTAATTGTTAAACTCTCCTACCATGACATTAAAAAATTAGTGTTGTCAAGCTCAGAACAGGATAAACCAGGTTAAATTGGTCTAAAATTAGCTTTCTTTCCCCTTTGTCCCACCATCCAGTACTTTACTTCATTGGTTCCCATTCTGATTGTCTGTGTCCTCTCCTGTAATAGGATAAAGTGATTTTTAAGAATCTCCACTGTGATAATCTTGTAAAGGACCATAGGTGACAGTTTGTTACACCTGCACTTTATATCTAATTCATTTCTCTCTTATTTTCCTGATGACAATTTCCATTCCCTGGCAATGTTTAATTTTCCAGACTGACAAAAAGATTGGTGATTCCAGTTCAATATACAATAAGGCAGATAGTTAACAATTTAAGTACAGAAATAAGGTAATAGACTGGGTAAGGTGGCTCATGTCTGTAATCCCAGAACTTCGGGAAGCCAAGGCAGGCAGATTAGTTGAGTCCTAGAGTTTGAGATAAGCCTGGCCAACCTGGCGAAATACCTTCTCTACTAAAAACACAAAAATTACCTGGGTGTGGTGGCACGTGCCTGTAATACTAGCTTCTTGGGAAGCTGAGGAATGAGAATTGCTTGAACCCAGGAGGTGAAGGCTTCAGAGAACCAAGATCACAACACTACTTTCCAGCCTGAGTGACAGAGCAAGACTCTGTCTCAAAAAAATAAAAATAAAAGTAAGTAATGTAATAAAATGGTGGTAATAGTGTAACACTGGATTTAACTTGCCTACAAAAATGTTCACTTTACTTTGTTTCCTCAGCACATCAAATAGCACCTGGTGATCCTGGAAAAAAGAAACACAAAAACCCATTTTGTTCCCAATCATCATAGTTTCTAAGGTATTAGAAGAATAACTTTGGCCTCTCATATGTGTACTTATACTTATACATGTGTTTTTTTCTCCCTAACATTAAGGCGTTGAAGTGTAAGTATTGTCAAATGCCATTCATAGGAGAACTTATTAAAACAAACAGAACAAGACATTATGACCCCCAAGCCTACTGAATCATACTATAAGTAAAATCAAGAATAACTATTATAAAGGGAAATCCCTGAAGTTTCAACGAACACCAGATTTAGGAAACACTGATTATTGATAATGTCTTATTTCTATTTCCTATTTAGAGATCCAACTCTAGCGCTATTAATTTTATACATGTAATAGCCTAATTAAGATGACAGCTTGGGGCAGCTGAGCATTTTGGAATCTTTACTTCCTATGGCATAAATATCCTATACATTGTCCTATGGGTAGAATCGGCTCTGTAAACAGGAAATCTGTATTCCAGGGACTAATTCCACTGCCTGAAAATGTTTTATATAGTAGTAGAATATAAACTTTGGGATGGATAGGATTTGAATTATAGTGTAGGAGATAAATTTGGAGAGGTGCTCAGATAATAATAATCCTCTTCTCTTGCCAGGCCCTTAGATAAACAGAATCTAGCCCTCTGAATTTAAAGTGTGGTCTTCCTCAGCCACAAGAGATTAGATACTGATCATTAGGCATACATGACAGTCTTAATGGTTTCAACATAGATGTTCTACTATTAGTAGGCTACCAGATAAAATGTAGAGCACTCATTTAAATTTAAATTTCAGGTAAACAATTTATAATTTTTAATATAAGTCTGTCCCCAAATTATTAATATATTGATCTGGATAGCCCATGCAGTATTGGGGGGGAATATTTATACTAAAAAAGTCCATTGTTGATATGAAATTCAAATTTAACTGAATGCCTTGTAGTTTTGTTTGCTAAATCAAGCAACCCTAAATATGAGAATTTTTTATAAAAAAGACTCCAACAGAGTTTTCAGATAGAGATGAAAAAAATTCAAAGAGATTAAGATCTAATATCTTAACACTTAAATGGTAATATTTTGCCTGTAAAACCAAGAGAAAAAAATATAAATTTAAATATGAAAGATTGCATAGATTTTATAAGTGGACAAAACTTTAAACAAATGCTATTTTTCCTTGTGTGTTTGTGAGCATGAGCATGTGGGTGCATATGTGTGATCTCAATATGCTCAATTTCACTTACTGAAAACATCAGTGCTCACGAGATAAGCAAGCACTAAATGTTCAGTTTTGAAGACATTTCAAAATTAAAGCTGTATCACTTCTTAGAGGATACTAAGAAATCTACATTTTGAGGTTTAATAATAATAATTCAGTTTTCAATAAGGAAAACTATATATAAATTATATTTTGACAACTGCTTGCCACTTCAATTTTTATAAATTGTTTGTTTCCCATGGAAAATAATTGTCTATTAATAATATAATTGTCTTTGATTGGAAATGAAGAAAGTGAGAATGAAGCAGATGTCTGCAAAATAATCCCTACACAGTAGAATTGAAAATCAATATTCAAAAAGGAAATCTTGAAGTTTTAAAAAATATAATAGTCAAAAGAAATCTGGCTTATAAATTTAAAAATTTAATTTCTAGTATTTATCTCATAATATTAAATAAACAAAAAAATATGGATGTATACTTTTTAATGTAAACAGTTATAAATTATGTTCTCTTTAATGACATATGCTCTATTTCAAATTCATATTTGGTTCCACTATATGGTAACTATATGAAATCTTCATTTAGCATATGAACACAACAAAGCAATCATACTATGCCAACTGACTGACTAGAAAAAATTTTGAACTTTTCCAGGGAGTGTATTGTGTATTGTATCCTCATTTCTAGATTCCTTGAAAAATATTAATTATCTCCCTGTGTGGTAACAAAATCTGGGTTGTGTGCAAGTGTTGAGTCTAGAACTAGGAAATATAACCTTAACAGTGAAAAGTCAGATGGGCCCAATTTAGTGGCAGAATTCTAGATGCTGTCACCTGGATACAATGCAATAAATTAGAAGAGCAATAGTTTTCTCATGTTCATTTAAATACTTGGCCAGCACTTTGAACACTTGACCAAATAAAATAGGTAATAAAAGAAACATAAACATTCAATAAGAAGTAATTTTACTCAGATTTCTTCTTGGGATCAAAGTAAAGGATTTCTTCTTGGGATCAAAGTAAAACTCACACATATTACCCATTCCACCTTACATTTTTTCAAAGACATTCACAAAAATTAAATAACATATATAGGTAACATAGTAGACAATTCTGGCAATGTTTGACATTTGATTAATTATAGAATATTAATCTTAAAACCAGAATAGGATTTGGATAAATGTCTTGAATAAGGTCTTTTACAAGGTTGTATATTTTTAAAGTTAATTTAGTTATTAGAAATGTATTCTCCAACCAAGCAAGGCAGGTCAACATTCAAGTCCAGGAAATACAGAGAACACCACAAAAATATGTCTCAAGAGGAGCAATACCAAGGCACATAATCGTCAGATTCACCAGGGTTGAAATGAAGGAAAAAATGCTAAGGGCAGCCAGAGAGAAAGTTCGGGTTACCCACAAAGGGAAGCCCATCAGACTCCCAGCAGATAGAAACCCTGCAAACCAGAAGTGAGTTGGGGCCAATATTCAATATCATTAAGGAAAAGAACTTGCAACCTAGAATTTCATATCCAGCCAAACTAAGCTTCATAAGTGAAGGAGAAATAAAATCCTTTATGAACAAGTAATAGCTGAGATATTTCATCACTACCAGGCCTGCTTCACCAGAGCTCCAGAAAGGAGCACTAAACATGGAACGGAGCAACCAGTACCAGCCACTCCAAAACCGTACCAAAGGATAAAGACCATTGGCACAATGAAGAAATTGTGTCAACTAATGGGCAAAACAACTAGCTAGCATCAAAATGGCAGGATCAAATTCACACATAACAATATTAACCTTAAACGTAAATGGACTAAATGCCCCAATCAAAAGACAGAGACTGGCAAATTGGATACAAAGTCAAGACTCATTAGTGTGCTGTATTCAGGAAACCCATCTCACATGCAAGGACACATATAGGCTCAAAATAAAGGGATGGAGGAAGATTTACCAAGCAAATAGAGAGCAAAAAAAAAAAGCAGGAGTTGCAATCCTAGTCTCTGATAAAATAGACTTTAAACCAACAAAGATCAAAAGAGACAAAGAAGGGCATTACATAATAGTAAAAGGATCAATGCAACAAGAAGAGCTAATGATCCTAAATATATACACACCCAATACTGGAGCACCCAGATACATAAAGCAAGTTCTTAATGACCTACAAAGAGACTTAGACTCCCACACAATAATAGTGGGAGACTTTAACACCCCACTGTCAATACTAGACAGATCAAGGAGATAGAAAATTAACAAGGATATCCAGGACTTGAACTCAGATCTGGACCAAGAGGATCTAATAGGTATCTACAGAACTCTCCACCCCAAATCCACAGAATATACATTCTTCTCAGCACCACATTGCACCTACTCTAAAACTGACCACATAATTGGAAATAAATCACTCCTCAGTAAATGCAAAATAACAGAAATCATAACAGTCTCTCAGACCACAGTGCTATCAAATTAGAACTCAGGATTAAGAAACTCACTCAGAACTACACAACTTCATGGAAAGTGAACAAATGGCTCATGAATGTTGACTGGATAAACAATGAAAGGAAGGCAGAAATAAAGATGTTCTTCAAAACCAATGAGAACAAATATACAACATACCAGAATCTCTGGGACACATTTAGAGCAGTGTATAGAGGGAAATTTATAGCAATAAATGCCCACATAGAAAGCAAGGAAAGATCTAAAATCAACACCCTATCATCAAAATTGAAAGAGCTAGAGGAGCAAGATAAAAAAAAAAACTCCAAAGTGAGCAGAAGACAAGAAATAACTAAGATCAGAACAGAACTGAAAAAGATAGAGACACAAAAAACCCTTAAAAAAAATCAGTAAATCCAGGAGCTGGTTTTTGAAAAGATCAAAAAAACAGATAGACTGCTAGCCAGATTTATAAAAAAGAAAAGAGAGAAGAATCAAATAGATGCAATAAAAAACTATAAAAGAGATTCCTCAGTTATGCTTTTTATTTTTAATTTTTTTAGTAGCTGCCTTAGAGTGTGCCATATACATTAACCTCATTCAAGTGTACTTTAAGTTACTCTATATTGCTTCACAGGTAGAATGAATGTTTTATAACAAAATAATCCTAATTTCTCCCTTCTCTGCCCTTTTATCATTACTGTCATTCATTTCACTTATGTAAGCTTATGAACAACGTATATGATATGTAAATGATGTGTACATATGCATACATAATCAAATACCCTTTTGCTATTATTTTGGTCTGTTATCTGTTAAATTAAAAACAAGAAAAATAAAGTTTTCAGTTTTACTTTACTTGTTTCTTCTCTGATGCTCTTCCTTTCTTTGTGTAGATCAGACTTTCTCACCCATATTATTTTCCATACCTCAAAGTAAATTCTACTCACATTATTTGCAAGGCAGATACAGTAGCAACATATTTCCTCAATCTTTGTTTGTCTGGAGAATTATTTTTCATTCATTTTTAAAGAATAATTGCAGAAGTCACAGAATTCTAAGTTAGTGGGGTTTTCACTCAAAACTTTTAAATTTGTCACCCCATTCTCTTCTTCCTTCAATGTTTCTAAAGAAAAGTCATATATAATTCTTGTCTTTGTTACATTATCGATTAAGTGTTTTTTTTTTTTAACTCTGACTTCTTTTAGAAATTTTTATCTTGAAAATGCCATGTCTTGGTGCAGAAGTTCTTGTTTGTATGTTTTGTTTTGGTTTATTTATCCTGCTTGGTGTTTTCTGTATCTTTATTGATGGCAGACATTAATTTGGGTATATTCTCAGCCATTATTGTTTCAAATATTTCTTCTATTTTTCTCTTTATTCCCCTTCTAGTACCCTTATTATGTGTAAATTACCCTCAAATTTCTATTAAAAGAGCCTCAGTTTTGGAGATTCACTCCTTAGATTTTTTTCTGTTTACTAATGGTCCTCAAAGGTATTTTTTTTTCTGTTATAGTGTTTTTGATCTCTAGCATTTCTGTTTACTTCTTCTTTTTTTTTTTTTTTTTTTTTTTTTTTTTTTTTTTTTTTTTTTTTTTTTTTTTTTTTTTTTTTTTTTTTTTTTTTTTTTTTTTTTTTTTTTTAGCTTTCCACCAGCTTATTTATTCTTAAGACTTTCTCATTGGAAATGGATTGCTTATTTTTATTAGATCAGTTTGTTTTTTGTCCAGCAAAATAATTGTTTTTAATACTAGCAAGAAAGCCTAGGATTCATAGTAACTGCCTAAAACTTTTTTCTTTCTTTTTTGTGGATATTTTGTGTGTGTGTGTGCGTGTGTGTGTGTGTGTGTGTGTGTGTGTGTGTGGTTTAATAAATACTTTAAGTTCTGGGGTACATGTGCAGATTGTGCAGGATTGTTACATAGGTATACACATGCCATGGTGGTTTGTTGTGTCCATCCCCCCATCACCTACATTAGGTATTTCTCCATCTCCAATTCCCCTACTGCCCAACAGGCCCCAGTGCATGATGTTCCCCTCCCTGTGTCCATGTGTTCTCATTGTTCAACACCCACTTATGAGTGAGAGCATGAGATGTTTGGTTTTCGGTTCTTGTGTCAGTTTGCCGAGAATGCTGTTTTTCAGCTTCATCCATGTCCCTGCAAAGGACATGAACTCATCCTTTTTAATGGATGCATAGTATTCCATGGTGTATATGTGCCACATTTTCTTTATCCAGTCTGTCACTGAGGGACATTTGGGTTGGTTCCAGGTCTTTGCTATTGCAAACAGTGCTGCAAGGGACATATAGGTGTGCATATGTCTTTATGTAGAACGATTTGTAATCCTTTGGGTATGTACCCAGTAATGGGATTGCTGGGTCAAATGGAATTTCTATTTCTAGATCCTTGAGAAATTGTCACACCGTCTTCCACAATGGTCAAACTAATTTACACTCCCACCAACAATGTTCAGGTGTTCCTATTTCTCCTCATCCTCCCAGTATCTGTTGTCTCCAGATTTTTTAATGATTGCCATTCTAACTGGTGTGAGATGGTATCTCAATGTGGTTTTGATTTGCATTTCTCTAATGATCAGTGATGATGAGCTTTTTAAAATGTTTATTAGCTGTATAAATGTCTTTTTTTTAAAAAAGGGTCTGTTTATATCATTGGCACAATTTTTAATGGGGTTGTTTGTTTTTTTCTTGTAATTTTGTTTAAGTTCTTTGTAGGTTCTGGATATCAGCCCTTTGTCAGATGGGTAGGTTGCAAAAATTATTTCCCATTCTGTTGGTTGCCAGTTCACACTAATGATTCACAGCAATTCACATTTGCAGTGCAGGAGCTCTTTAGTTTAATTAGATCCCATTTGTCTATTTTGGCTTTTTCTGCCATTGCTTTTGGTGTTTTGGTCATGAAGTCTTTGCCTATGCCTATGTCTTTAATGGCATTGCCTAGATTTTCTTCTAGGGTTTTTAGAGTGTTAGGTCTTATGTTTAAATCTTCAATCCATCTGGAGTTAATTTTAGTGTAAGGTGTCAGGAAGGGGTCCAGTTTCTTTTTTCTGCATATGGCTAACCAGTTTTCCTAACACCACTTACTAAATAGGGAATCCTTTCCCCCTTGCTTGTTTTTGTCAGTTTTGTCAAAGATCAGATGGTTGCAGATGTGTGGTGTTGCCTCTGAGGTCTCTGTTCTGTTCCATTGGTCTATATCTCTGTTTTGGTAGCAGATACTTTGAAGTCAGGTATCATGATGCCTCCAGCTTTGTTTTTTTACTTAGGATTGTCTTGTCTATGTGGGCTCTTTTTTTGGTTCCATATGAAGTTAAGGTGTTTTTTTTTTTTCCGGTTCTATGAAGAAGGTCAATGGTAGCTTGATGGGGATATCATTGAATGTATAAATTACTTTGGGCAGCATGGCCATTTTCACAATTTTTATTCTTCCTAACCATGAGCATGGAATCTTTTTCCATCTGTTTGCTTTCTTATGATTTTAATCTCTCTACTTATATTTTCTACCTGTTTTTGCATGCTGTCTATTTCATCCACTAGAGCCATTAGCATATTAATTACAGCTATTTTAAATTCTGCATCTGATGTCAACATTTGTACCATATCTTGTCTGATGCTTGCCCTGTCTCTTCAAATTGTATGCTGTTTTCTCTTGTTGTATGCCTTGAAAATTTTTCCTGGTAGCTGAATATAATATGCTGTGTAAAAGAAATTGCTGCTAGTAGACCTCTAGTAACGTGATGGTAAGCTGTGCAACGAGTGGGGTCCTATGATTAGGTCGCAGTCTTTTAGTGAGCCTATGCCCCTTGACTATGAAGTACTTCTCATGTACTTCTGGGTTTTCCTTCTGAGGTGGAACAGGATGGTTAGCGTGGACTACAGTTGAATATTTTTTATCTGCCAAGTGGAAGCTACAGTGGGCTGAAGTTGGGTATCTCTTCTCCCACATAGAAGGTTATTGCTGGCTGGAATAGGTATTTCTCTTCTCTCAAGTTAGGTTCTGATAAAAACCCCCACACGTTTGGCTCTGGTTAAGCAGTTTCTTTTAATAGTAGGTTTTATTAAAAAGAACAAAATGATCTAGCATGTTTCAAAATGAAACCTCCTCCAACCCCATTCCTGCTGCCAGAAACAACTGGGGGTTTTTATCCAGTATTTACTGTGAGAACTTGGTTGTGATCCTGAAGATAGAACTCACAAAAGTGCAGTAACCCCACTAAGAATGGTTTTCTTGAAGGGTTTATCACTCAGATTCTCCAAATATCCTCCAACAATATCTTAATTACAATTCAGGCTTTCCTACACTGGCACTAGTTCCTTTGGTTGTTTTTGCTTGTGATTGTCTACTGTGGTTGGCCATGACTCTATTTGTTTGCCTGTCTTTTTCTTCAATCATGGAAACAGTGGTTTGCCTTTTGTCTGTCCCTCTCTTATAGATCCAAAAAGAAGTTGATTTTTCCAGTCTGTTCAGCTTCTTATTTGTTGGGATGAGAGCAGTAAACTTCACAACAGATTTTTATATATTTATCCTATGATTTTTAATCTTGATGAACTTTTTTAATAGTAAGTACTATGGTGGATTTCTTCAGATTTTTCGTATGCAAGATCATACCATCTGGAAATAAATATGGTTTTATGTTTTTTTTTCTAGTCTGTATGTCTATTATTTCATTTTTATGCCTAATTTCCCTGAATACAACCTCCAATAAAATGTTGACATAAAGTAATGATCTTTTGGTAATCTTTGCTTCACCAGTAAGTATATTAGTTAATAATTTTGCCTTTATTAGGTTGAACAAGTGTTCACTTATTGCTGGTTTGGTGAGTGCTTTTATCATAAAGGCATTCTGAATTTTTTAAATGCAAAAACAGGTAGAAAATACAAGTAGAGAGATAAAAATCTTAAGAAAGAAGTAAACAAAAATGCTAGAGATCGAAAACACTATAATAGAAATAAAAAATACCTTTGATCTGGATAACTTGCTGCAACACCAAGATAGACACTTGCTGCTTCATCTTACGCTTTTATCTTTAAGATATGGCTTCTTTCCTTAAACTTCATAAACCAACCTCAACTAACTTTAAGCTTTTCTGTTGTTTTTCTGTTGAGACATTCTGGAAAATTTTTCATTTCAATTACTAAATTTTCAGCTCCAGAATTTATGTTGGGTTATTTTTATAATTCTATTTCTGTATTCATATTCTTCATTGAGTGAGAAATCATGGTTATACTTTTATCAATTTGCCTGATTGCTATTTTAAGGCTGTTTTAAAATCTTTGTTAGGTTCATTCAACATTTGGGCTTCCTCAGGGATAATTCTCTTAACTGCTTTCTACCGTGTGTATAAGACAAACTTTTCTATATTTTGTTTAATTTTTTATTATTTTTTTAAAAGTTGCCATTTTAATAATCTAATGAATAACTCTTTAAATCAAATTTCCTCATAGGGTTTCTTCTTGTGATTGATTATAGAGGTTTTTCATTATTGTGTGTGGTTTGTGGCTCAGTGAATTTATTGGGTTAATTCTGTAATATCTACATAGTTTTTCAGGTACAACCACTGATGCCTTTGCTTAATTAGCCTAGTAATCATTAAATTATTGGACAAAGATTCCTGTTAAACATCTTAAACCAATATGTTTTTTAGCCAGCTGAGTGAGTGATTCTGTATATATGCTGAGACAAGTCTCTGTGCTCTAAAAGACAGTTTATCACTCTGTTTTGGCCTCTATTTCCCACTTGAGAAATACTTTAAGGTCAGCCAGAATTGAGAAATTAAGGCATTCTCCAGTCTTTTCTTGGCTGTACACAACACTTCAAATGTTCATGGCCTTTTATGTTCCCAGGATAGGTTGAGTCTATAAAAATTTCCCAGGTACAGCCATTTCCAATCTTTTTCTCTGGCCAATGTCTTCTTCAATTAACTGGTAACACTGTCACAGACAGTTCTTATATTAAATAATTCTTGTTTATTAGTTTTGACAAATTCCCTTTGGATAAGGCTATTTGAACAAAGTGAACTCAAAGTTAGATAAAAATAATAACCAGCTCTAAGAATAGTGGTCTTCAACAAGCTGCAAATTCGAAAATGATAATTCTCTAAGAATGGGATTCCTGGAGAGCTCCAAATCCATCTACCCCCTCCAGATGCTACTAAGATACTAGTTTTAATAGTTACCATACTTGCGAAATTCCTGGTTTGTACGACTATGATTGAGTGATCAGAAGAAAATAGGATTAAGGCAAATTAAAAAGCTAAAAACTTGGTTTTTATCAGTATTCAGTCATTTTTATTTAATTCAGTCACTTTGGATGATCGAAATTAATTTATCAAGTTCTGAAAACATTGATAATGACAACTCTCACGGGGATCTCATAGTTTTTATTAAAAAGCTAGTTTTTGGGCATTCTTACACCACCATTAGAGTAGTGGGAAACTTTATATCATAGAATTGTGCTCTAATAAGCAGTAAATACAACCCATATTTGCAGAATGGGAAGCCAACTTAGTCTAACAATAAAATACTTAAAGATAGCTTTTAAAAGTTTAATGTTCTGACAAACTTTTGGATTCACATCATTGCAGTTAAAAATCGGAATGCAGTCTTAATCCAGAGATCAGGATTGAAAAGTTTATTTTTATGCATTACTTGCTAAATAATGTTTAGTACATAGTATCATCTTTGTACAAATTAACTAACTTATTGCTTATAGCAATTGCATAAGAAAATTGAAGCCCAAAGAGAAAAGTGAGGCACAAGCAGAACAGATAATTTGAGCAAAATCCATATTTACCAAGTGAGAGAGTCAAGGCTAGGATGGGGCAATCTTATTGTGGAGTCCATGACTACAGTCGTAATACTTATGTTCCTCATATGCTTTAGACATCCCTGTCCCATGGATAAAGACACACTGCAGGTTCCTAGCCATCCGGAAGTCTTACCTAAAGGATGACACAGAGCTACTCATAAAGCACTAATTGAACAAAATATTTTCCTCCTTCACAATTTTGTCATTAATTAAGTCTGATATAGACTAGAGTGTACATTTCTAAATGTTAAGTGTGTACCAATTTAAGATATTGGAATATGAAATTAAGATCATTAACAAAAATTCCAAAGCAATTCGGCTAACAGTTGGGACATGAGTAGATTAATACTGTGAATAAGGCAGAATTACCACTTATTTATACAAATTAATAGTAATTTCTCTTTAAGCACAATTTATTGGTATCTATCTCGGCATTTAGGAGAATGTAGATAACATATATCTATTGACTAATGACTACAACTGAAATTTAGTGTACTAAACTGCAAATTGAATGATATTAAGGAGAACTAGGTTCTAGTTCAGCACTTCTTCCTTGAAAAAATAATTTCACCATCCCAGGTCTCAAGTTTCTTAATGGGAAATGAAAATTTGGGTAGATCACCTTTAACAGTCATTTCAGTCAACACAATTTTCTTGTCAAATATAAGGAAATTTACACTATAAATTTCTTTGAAAAAAATATATAATTTCTGCAGTTTCTTGTTTATATGTGAAGATATAGCAATTATTCAAAAATATAAAAGGCAAATCCTAACCTGGAACATAGATAACAAAATTATGATAGAAATATTCAGAACATAGCAGATCAAGAATAGTTTGCTGCAGTCTGAAATTTTATCATTAACTTTGTAGACAGTTCTCATAGTTGATGAAAATGCAGTTGAAGTGGTGTTTAATTGGAAATTTCTTGATTAGCCACTGCAACTCTAATGAATGCAAATTTTAACACTTTCAAAATTATATCCTACTGTGTGAATCTTTTTTATGCAATCAACAACAAAACTAAGTACTGATTTACTAAAATGATGCTAAAAGTTATTATTTTATTGTTATCAAATTTCACTTTCTCTCTTTCTAGAAACCAAATTTGTATATGCTTTTGTCTATGTAACATAGTGGGATTCTTTTGGAATCTTAACTAGTAAACTACTTACTTTTAACTCTAATCTAGTCAAGTAAAAATAAATCAGAAATAGTGTATTTTAAATTATTATATTAACAAAAACAAGTCATAAAGAAGTAATATAATTGCTTAGGTATCTTCTCTTAGTTACTTAAACAGTATCTTCCAAGGACAGTTTTTTGTACCACTGGAAATTTGCTTCAGATCCAGACCTTCTCTTTAAAGTTCACAATTATACTATAAAGTAAGAAATGAAGAGGATATCTACTCATTTGAAAAAACAGAGGAACGTATTATTTTGCAAACATTCATTCATAAATGTAAGAGAGAATTGGAAACAAACCTTAGTTTTTCTGATTCAACTTTTTATCATTTCACAGGGGAGGAAAAGTAATCCCACTTGCTCCTAACCCCCATTAACACACTCATTTGTGATTTATAAACTGTGCATCTAGTTTAAAATCTGGAAGATAAATCAAATTCTTGAGAACTTGTTGAGTGTTTTCTGCTAAACTACGTTACCTTTTGAATAGTCAATTTATTTTGCACTAACAGAGGATAAACAAAATCTTGTCAAGAGCAAACTGATAAAGTATTTCTTCAATGTTAATCACAACTTTTACTGATTCGTCTGCACATAATTACTTGTGCTTCTTTATCCTATACATTTAAATATTCTGTCCTGGACTGGTTTAATTAGGGATTACACCATAGCCACTTTCTCTATCGAGAAAGACTATAACAAATCAATGTGATATTAGTTGAAAATAGGGATTCAAGATAATTAATTTTGATTGGCCTTTAATGCAATTTAAAAGCTATAGTATTGATTTGGATTTGATATGCATCCCTGTATTTTCATGTCATTCACCTATTGGAACTCTCAGGATTTGTACAATATGTAGAAGATTACATTCATTTCCACCTCTGAGATTGCCTGCAGCCAGTGTATTTTTCATGCTTACAGTTCCCCACCACTCCTCTAAGGAC
This sequence comes from Alouatta palliata, assembly GCA_004027835.1. Taxonomy (NCBI): domain Eukaryota; kingdom Metazoa; phylum Chordata; class Mammalia; order Primates; family Atelidae; genus Alouatta; species Alouatta palliata. The sequence continues at coordinate 53,221 of PVKV010010275.1, read as the reverse complement.
TTTTTCCAGAAACATTGCAGCTTACTTGTAAAAAACATATGTAAGAAGGAATTAATGACTTCAACATAATCCTCAACTCCTGAAGGACAAGATGTGAACAAGCCAGATTCACCATATTCTGGTGGGACAATTCTAAGCCAATTTAAGAAAAAACAACCCAATCATTAATGCACATTTTATTGGCTTTTTCCCTTCCCTCTTTCATGTCTCCAATTGCCTGACATGTTCCCCTTGTGTCACTTCCCAAGACCTGCACCTAAGACTTTCTCTTAAAGTTTGTTTTCATAAAAACTTAAATAAGACATTGGGTTTGCAGTATTCTTCATTGTTAATTATTTAAATCACAAAAGTGAACCACCTTAATTTCTCACACTTGAATTCATAGAACTAATAACCTGTTGGAAGAGCGATGAATGTGAATTATATAAAATGGTATATGTAAACTAGTTAAGTACAGATTTCCATTTTATAGGACTTTAAAATATACAGGGCACCTTAGAATATGTAGTAGAACAGTTTAGGTCTGCATAAGAAAGGTGTATGAGATTACTTAGAAATTTGATGTTTTGAGTTCAAGAAATGATATGGCAATAAACTCATGCTAAGGGACTTAAATTGCTGGTTGGAGACTCTTCAAACGTGTGTTTGTGTCTTAAATGCAATATCTTATTTATTAAAATGTTTTAATAATTTATCTTTTTTCTTCTTTTTCAAGAATCTTTATGTGAGAATTTGTTATAATGGTTTGGTTTGACTATACTTCAGTTAAACATGAACTTTCTGAACATAAATATTGAACATTTCATTCTAGCAGCCAAACAGTTTAGTGAAATATATGAGTCAGAATCACCTCATATAAAAAATACCAGGGTGTTTTAGAGGCAGAAAACAGAACAAGTATGTCAGTCATTATATGACAAAGAAAACGGTCTCCAAGTTCCTTTTAGAAGTCATTATACGCCATGAAAATAATACCCAACAAGGAAACTACAACTCTATACTATATTCCTCATAAATGCAAATATCCTTAATAATATTAAAAACCTTATTATATATATATATCATATATATAATGTGTATGTCTGTGTGTGTGTGGGTGTGTGGTTTTATGAGTATTTCAAATATTAGAGTATATCCAAGCAGACATAAACTTGGCTTTATCTGCCAAGATCTATCAAGGGCATTATGATCTTATTTACAAAATAATTTTTAAAAGGTAGTACACACTATATAATGAGAACTATGTGCACTTTGGTATACACAGACCATTTATTTAAGCATAGCTGGAAACTCTTGCATATGTGAGTGAATGTGCTTATAACTGAAAATATTTAAAATCAACTTCTTTCCAATAATGAAAACTCTTTGCCAGGGGAATACTTCATTCCAATCCATGTTTTTCTCTCCCAGATAGTGCTAATCTTTACACTGTGAACACGTGTGCTCTATATTTTTCTTGAACCCACTCTGTAATATTAGGAACCTATAGTGTAGTGAAACACTATTACACTTTCTTCTCTAATTGCTTTTTATATAAGCTTTATTATTATTACTTACCTTTTGAAGGGGAGACTTCCATTCAGTATGCTGCAAAATACTGCTCCTTGCCCTTAACTTGCTAAGAAAGGCTTCTTTCTCTTTGTTTAGTGATAATTAATCAAGGAACCCCTTGCTTTACTGTATCAGTCTGTTTTCACACTGCTGCTGAAGACATACTAGAAACTTGGAAATGAAAGAGGTTTAATTGGACTTACAGTTCCACATGGCTGGGTAGGCCTCAGAATCATGGAAGGAGGCAAAAGGCACTTCTTACCTATCAGCAGCAAGAGAAAATGAGGAAGATACAAAAGCAGAAACCCCTGATAAAACCATCAGATCTCATGAGACTTATTCACTACTGCAAGAACAGTATAGGGGAAACCATCCTCATGATTAAAATTATCTCCCACTTGTTCCCTCCTACAACACGTGGGAATTACGGAGATATAATTCAAGATAAGATTTGGGTGGGAACACAGAGCTAAATCACATCATTTACCTAAAGCCATATTTTTCTCTCTGTTCCCTACGAAATCTAGAATCAATCAGTGCTTGGAACACAGTAGTTGCATAATAAGTTTTAAGTAGAGAAGACTAACATTCTGAAGTGATGTAAGAAGAACAGTTATTTCTTAATTAATTTTCAGTTAAGAGCAACTTCTGGCCAGGCTCAGTGGCTCACTCCTCTAATCCCAGCATGTTGGGAGACCGAGACGGGCAGATCCCTTGAAGTCAGGAGCTTGAGACCAGCTGGCCAATATAGTGAAACCCCGTCTTTACTAAAAATACAAAAATTAGCCAGATGTGGTGGTAGGTGCCTGTAATCCCAGCTACTTAGGAGGCTGAGGCAGGATAATCACTTGAATCTGGGAGGCAGAGGTTACAGTGAGCAGAGATCATGCCACTGCACTCCAGCCTGGACAACAAAGCAAGACTCCATTTCAAAAAAAAAAAAAGAAAGAAAGAAAGAAAGAAAAAAGGACCTTCTTCTTGAAGCAAATACAAAACGATTCTTCTTTCCTGAATAAAACTACTTAAAATCTTCCCATCCCCATTACAGCAGCATGCTTTGCCATTTAACATTTTTTCAGCAAAATTTTACTATACTTTTAATTATTTAAGGGCTCTCAGAGGTATATCTGAAAGTATCTTTGTTCATTTAGATGATTTTATTTCCATCTAATAACGGAATTTTGGTAAATGTTAGAAGAGGTTGACAGCCTATTGTAGCACTAATTTGTAATAGTTATATTTTTATTCATTCAGCAAAATTTTTTATGCTCTAAGTGTTTTAATCATTATTTCATTTATGACTAGCTACAAATCTACGCTTGTTTAAGAGCTATTCACTAATCACCAAGCTCTATACTAGTTTCTCAGAATCATAAATGCTTTGTGACATCATGTTCATGATTTCGTAGTGGAGTCAAGAAATGAAAAAATTGCAATATTGTGTAATTAGTGCAATAAAAGTTGTCTTAGTTCATTTCTGCTGCTGCAGATAATACCTTAGGCTTCATAATTTGTAAACAATAGAAACTTATTTCTCACAGTTCTGGAGTCTGAAATTAGAACACCAGAAGAATTGGTGTCTGGTGATGGCATCTTCTTGTCCTCCTCAAATGGCAAAAAAAAGACAAACAAAGTAGGGACAAATGTTGTGTTCTTATGTGGTAGAAGAGATAGAAGGGAGAAGCAGTTCTCTGAAGCCTCTCTTATAAGGGCACAAATCCAATTCATGATGGTGGAAACCTAATGACTTAATCATTTCCCCAAGGATCCACCTCTTAATGCCATTAACTTGCAGTATATGAGGCAACATATGAATTTTGGCTGGACAAATACATTCAAACAATAGCAATCAGGACAAATATTCACTTGAGAGGAAATATAAGAAGTCACCTAGCCTATCCTGGGTGAGTGGGGAGACAGGAATAGGTTTGTCAAAGAGTAGCTTCAAAGTCATGACTTTAGATAAACAGTTAACTCTTGAATAACACAGAAATTAACTGCCCAAGTCCACTTATAAGGAAAGTTTCTTTCAACTCTGCCACCTTTGAAAAAGCAAGACCAACCCCTGCCTTTCTTCCACCTCCTCAACTGTGTGTCCATGTGTGCTCATCATTCAACACCCACTTATTAGTGAGAACATGCTGTGTTTGGTTTTCTGTTCTTGTGTCAGTTTGCTGAGAATGATGGTTTCCAGGTTTATCCATGTCCCTTGAAAGGGCATGAACTCATTCTTTTTACGTTTACATGGTATTGCATGGTATATATGCACCACATTTTCTTTATACAGTCTATCACTGATGGGAATTTGGGTTGGTTCCAAGTCTTTGCTATTGTAAACAGTGCTGCAAGAAACATATATGTGTGCATGTGTCTTTATGCACACATATATGATTTATAATCCTTTGGGTGTATACCCATTAATGGAATTGCTGGGTTAAATGGAATTTCTATTTCTAGATCCTTGAGGAATTGCCACACTGCCTTCCACAATGGTTGAACTAATTTACACTCCCACCGACAGTATTCCAATTTCTCCACATCATCTCTAGCATTTGTTGTCTCCAGATTTTTTAATAATTGCCATTCTAACTGGTGTGAGATGGTATCTCAATGTGGTTTTGATTTGTATTGCACTAATGACCAGTGATGATGAGCATTTTTTCATAGGTTTGTTGGGTGCATAAATGTCTTATTTTGAGAAGCATCTGTTCATATCCTTTTCCCACTTTTTGATGGGGTTGTTTTTTTCTTGTACATTTGTTTAAGTTCTTGATAGATTCTGGATACAAGCCCTTTGTCAGATGGGTGGATTGCAAAATTTTTTCCAATTCTGTTGATTGACGGTTCAATCTAATGATAGTTTCTTTTACTGTGCAGAAGTTGTTAAGTTTAATTAGATCCCATTTATCTATTTTGGCTTTTGTTGCCATTGCTTTTGGTATTTTAGTCATGAAGTCCTTGCCTGTGACTATGTCCTGACTAGTATTGCCTAGATTTTCTTCTAGGGTTTTTAGGGTGTTAGGTCTTATGTTTAAATCTTTAATTCACCTGGAATTAATTTTTGTGTAAGGTGTATGGAAGGTGTCCAGTTTCAGCTTTCTGCACTTGGCTAGCCAGTTTTCCCAACACCATTTATTAAATAGGGAATCCTTTCCCCATTGCTTGTTTTTATCAGGTTTGTCAAAGATCAGATGGTTGTAGATATGTGGCATTAATTCTGAGGCCTTGGTTTCCATTGGTCTATGTCTCTGTTTTGGTACCAGTACCATGCTGTTTTGGTTACTGTACCCTTGTAGTATAGTTTAAAGTCAGGTATCATGATGCCTCCAGCTTTGTTGCTTTTGCTTAGGATTGTCTTGGCTATGTAAGCTCTCTTTTGGTTCCATATAAAATTTAAGGTGGTTTTTTCCAGTTCTGTGAAGAAGATCAATCATAGTTTGATGGGGATATCATTGAATCTACAAATTACTTTGGGGAGTGTGGCCATTTTAATGATATTGATTCTTCCTAACCATGAACATGGAATGCTTTTCCATCAGTCTGTGTCCTCTCTTATTTCCTTGAGCTGTAGTTTGTAGTTCTCCTTGAAGAGGTCCTTCACATCCCTTGTTAGTTGTATTCCTAGGTATTTTATTCTCTTTGTAGCAATTGGGAATGGGAGTTCACTCATGATTTAGCTCTCTGTTTGACTGTTATTGGTGTATAGGAATGCTTGTGATTTTTGTACATTGATTTTGTATCCTGAGACTTTGCTGAAGTTGCTTATTATCTTAAGGAGATTTTGGATTAGACAATGGAGTCTTCTAAATATACAATCACGTCATCTGAAAATAGAGAAAATTTAACTTCCTCCTTTCCTAATTGGATACACTTTATTTTTTTATCTTGCCTGATTGACCCCGTCAGAACTTCCAATACTATGTTGAATAGGAGTGGTGGAGAAGGCACCCTTGTCTAAAGCCAGTTTTCAAAGGGAATGCTTCCAGTTTTTGCCCATTTAGTATAATATTGGCTGTGGGTTTGTCATAAATAGCTTTTATTATTTTGAGATAAATTTCAACACTATCTAGTTTATTGAGAGTTTTTAGTATAAAGGGCTGTTGAATTTTGTCAAAGGCCTTCTGTCATCTATTGAGATAATCATGTGGTTTTTGTCTTTGGTTCTGCTTATGTGGTGGATTACGTTTATAGATTTGCGTATGTTGAATCAGCCTTGCATCCCAGGGATGAAGCCGACTTGATTGTGATGGATAAGCTTTTTGATGTGTTGTTGGATCTGGTTTGCCAATATTTTACTGAAGATTTTCTCATCAATGTTCATCATGCATATTTGCCTGAAATTTCCTTTTTTGTTGTGTCTCTGCCAGATTTTGGTATCAGGCTGTTATTGGTCTCATAAAATGGGTTAGGGAGGATTCCCTCTTTTTGTATTGTTTGGAATAGTTTCAGAAGGAATAGTCCCAGCTCCTCTATGTATGTCTGGTGGAATTCGGCTGTGAACCCATCTGGTCCTGGACTTTTTTGGGGTTGGTAGGCTATTAATTGCTGCCTCAACTTCAGACTTTGTTATTGGTATATTCAGAGATTCAACTTCTTCCTGGTTTAGTCTTGGGAGGGTGTAAGTGTCCAGGAATTTATCCATTCTTCTAGATTTACCTGCTTATGTGCATAGAGGTGTTTGTAGTAATCTCTGATGGTACTTTGTATTTCTGTGGAATCAGTGGTGATATCTCCTTAATAATATTTTATGTTCTCTTTTTTATTTTCTTGTAAGAATACAGTATATAATACATATAACATATATAATATGTGTTAACACATATTGACAAGGCTTTTGGTAAAAGTAGGTTATTTATAGTTAAGATTTGAGAAGTTAAAAGTTATACATGGATTTTTAACTGTGTGGGAGTCAACACCCCAACCCCCATGTAGTTCAAGGGTCAACACTAGTTAATACATAGCTAGTTATCCAGATTACTGTTGTGAGGATAAGGGCAGGATAAAGAAAAGGACATTCCAGTGAGAAATTGTCAGAGATAAAGCTGAACATTAAAGTGGTAAGGACAGACTGTAATCAGCAATGTACTAGAGTAGTAGGACTAAGAGGCCAGCATGAACTGAGTTCAACTTGATTTTCATAGAAGTAACTAGGCATTTTAGAATGTACGAGGGAATAAGGGGAATGGACATGGGCTAATTAGAGTCAGGGAAAAATAAGTTATTTTAAAAAGGAGTGGGGTTGTAGTCCACGCACATCCCATATGGGGTTGTTAACTGAGAGTTATCAGAGTTAGGCTCCTACCTTCTCATACAGGCTGGGAGACAGAGTCTCTATCTTTAGGTGTTGACTGATAAACACTGAAGTCCATTGGCAGCCTCGAGTTTCCTCTGGCAGGCACTTTAAGGAGTCTGAGGGTCATTCTAGGGGTGAAGCCTTTAGGTGTTAGAAACAATGTTTATGTTTTGTTCAGGTCTTTTCATGTCAAGGCTGAGGCCTAATTGAGAAGAAAGTTCAGTGTAGCCTGAATAAAATTTGGTCAGAGAGAATTTTTGTAAAGAGTATTGCATATGTAACAACAGAAAGACAGGAGAAATACACTGTTTTAAGTATTGAAAGGGGTTTTATTAGTAATGATATAGTAGGTTATGATGCAGTAACAAACTAAGAATTCCTAATGATTTAATACATTGGGGGTTTATTTTTCACATATGCCAAGTCAGTGGTGTTTTCAATAGTTCTTGATGGCAACTCCCTCCCATGCAGCAACTCAGAGATATTATGGCTCAGACTTATTAACAGTGCCTTCCAGGGAGCTTAGAAAGAGACAACAGGAGGGTCATGTGGAGAATTTTCTTTGCCTAAGTCCAGAAGCTTTCATTGTCAGTTCTGCTCATAATTCATTAGCCAGAATAAACCACATTGTAATTGAGGGAAATTCAAATTAATTAAGGTCACACAGAAAATGGGAATTAAAGAGAATAAAACTGCTATCTTTTAAAAAAAGTGAAAGAAGATAAAACATACAAATCTTGGTAAAAGAATGAACAAGATTCTCTTTATGGCACCAGCTCAATTGTGTGACTCATCTCCCTGTATATTTCAATTTCTCTTTTTTCAGGTATCACGTTCCAAAGAGAAGGAATCCAATTGTCTCAGCGCAGCTCTGTTTTTTCCTTTTGGATCATTCAGCTATGACAGGAGAGGCACTGTCAATCTAGGTAGATATTGCTACAATGTTTACCTCCATTGTACAGAGAACATTCTGAGAAAGAGGAAGTGATGTCACCAATCTGCCACTGACGGGAAATCTACTGAAGGAAGTAATAGGAATATTTTTGATAAAGAAAAGGTATGAATAGCAGGATATCCTATGAAAAAACAATTTGCTTCATTAAACTTCAATTATTTCAATAAACTAAAACATCCACTGGCAAGTTTCATATTTCAACATAAGTCCAGCCTCCTTCAATCACATGATAGTTGCCCTGCTTTTCAAGGCAATGAGCAAACATAAAGTTGAATTAGGAGAACTGATAATAAATAGGCTGTACCCTTTTTCTTGCCCAAGACTCTGAAGGCAACCACAATGCTTTACATATAAATATGCTTATGCTGTCAATATAAATATGAAAATCAGTGGAAGTGGACTTCAGATGTATCCCAGCAGCAGAGGGCCAAAGAAATGGAAAATAAAGGACTCTTGATGATTAAAAAATATACTCTCAATGCTCTAAAGAAGATATTTAGTGGGGGGAAATGTGTCCTCAGCAAGACAGAATGTGGCTGAAAGTAAACAATTCCAGTCTAATGAGGGGAGCAGAGTTGGGTACAGAGCATTTCCCAGCATGAGACAAAGTCACTGTAGAAGCTAGTAGGGAAGAATCCCAAGCAGACATCAAATAGGAGATGCAACGAGACATCAGGGGATTAGCTCCAGCAAAAGCCAAGACAGAATTGAATTAACAGAAAAAGACTGTAAAGGCTTGTTGGAGCAATAACCTCAGATTGTGCCAAACAACCGTAGATATATTTTTATCAGCATGAGCACAGACCAGTTGCATCCTTCCACAATGACGCTAAACTTACCCTGAATCCAGACATAATCCCAATATATGAGGCAAATGGCAGCTCCTTGAACTGATGAAATATTAAATTGAAGTGACTGATAAATCACTGGAATTGAGCTAATTTGGCCCAAAGCATCCAGATTAGCATTTTAGCTTCAGACAGACTGGAGCTCAGAGTGAGACTTTTAAATCATTACAAGAAATAACACACTCTGTGGAAACTGTAATATTATCCCTTTTATGTGCTTCTAAACTTTGGCATTAAAAGCAAAAGTATGGTGAATATGTTCAATTTCAAAGGCACAATGCAAAGATACCTTAAGAAATTAAATCAATAGCTTGTTGTAATAAAGAGGGCAAAGAGGAATTGATGTGAAGTCTAGACTTGAGACTCTAAAATCAACTGTGTCACACACAATATATATGTTTTGTGGATGGAGGACAGAAATAGCTGATAGTTGCTTGGAACTTTGTGACCAAAAAAGATTATATAATCAGATGATAATAGTATCTCATATATACTATTATATATAATATGCTGTTATATATACTATAGCAGATGCTAATAGTATAATATATATAATAGTATATATATTCCAAAAATGAATAGTATATTTTTGGATTTATATATGTATGTATGTGTGTATATATTATAAATAATATATAGAATAAGTGAGGTGGTTATGATTCACTGCTTTATGCTAATTAAATTAGTCCTAAAATATTTTATTCAGCTAGTGGCCAACATTTAATAGTCTAGGGGAATAGTGGATTAAAGACAAATTGAGACTTATTAATTACTAATAGTGATTACTTCTTTTGAATATAAACAGTCTTATATATAGAATGGAGAAATGGTTGACTAAGCTGGGCTTTAAAGTACTTTTCATTCTCAAAGACTTGATTTCTTTCAGTTGTTAATTTTTAGAACATCTATTCAAAATTGATTATTTAACTTAAACATTAAATTAACGCTATAATTGTCCAACTTTTCCAACCATGAAAATAAAGCTTTAGGCAACATTGACTTTGCATTTGCAAGGAGTTAGAAAATTAGAACAGTGGTTTTTTGTTTTGTCTGGACAGCATTTTAGGTGAATTCAAATATTCTTATTTTTAACGTATGATGAGAATAAGGATATAAAATTGTCTCTATTTTAAATTCAGCTAAAGTGAACATTTTTATTTCACTGAAGTGTTGATTTTTCATCAGTTATAACTTCTACGATGACTTCAGGGATGTCTTGCCTTTATTTTATCATGATGTTATTTTAAACACAAACGTATACACTTAAAATTTATAAACATTTAATTTGCACTTTAAACACCAGCTCCACAATTGCAAAAAAAAAAAAAAAGTCTTAGTATTACCTAGTGCCGAACTTCATCTAGTATTGCGTGATTGTTAATTCTTGGGATATCTGAGACAACCTTTAAAGAAAATTTGACTAAGCAAAGATATATTAATATTATACTTGCTAGTTGATGTGGAACACAATAAAATTGACTGAATCTTACAATACTGTTTTGCTGTATCTTATTAGGAATATTATCAAATATCAGCAGCTTAGGTAGGTTAAAGAAATTTTGGAAGTTATTAGAAATTTTTAAACAAGTCAATTATCAGGTCAAATATACATATTTTTTATGCCACTAACACTTGCTGTGGTATGTGGAAGACATTAGAGCAGTGGCAATTAATCACAAAATAAAAGTATTTGGAAACAGGAATGGCAGCATTAAAACATAGATTAACCTTGATCTACGCCATTTAAATAAGCCATATAAAATTTCCAGAATCAATATTTAAGTTAAATATAAATTGTTGCACTTTTCAACAATTGTAGAGGTTGAATGTAAGAAAAAAATCAGTAAACAGAATAAAGCTCAATTAATAAATTTTTTTTAAAGGGAGAAAAAGCTTAAGATAACCATTACAGAAAAAGCCATGAAGTAAGATGATTTTTAAAAATGCCATATATTCCAATCAGGATAATAATTGTTAACATACAAAATTTATCCACTGAAAGGAAGAGATCATCAGTTTGAAATGAAACAAATTACCATAGGAATTATATCATTTACAGGAGAAATGTTCATAATGTAAAAACTTATAAAACATATAAAACTATTTGGAAAAAATGTATTTAGTGTATATTCACCAAAATAAAGCTAGAATACCTATATAAATATCACAAAGTAGACATTAAACTCAATAGTGTTTTCAGAAATAGATATGGGGATAGTAATTGGAAAGCTTCAATTATTAAGATAGATTTAATAATTTTACATTTAATTTCAGTTAATACTATGGTCTAGATATATAAAGACAAATGATCAGATTGTAAGAAAAAACCATATATCATGAAACTATTCAAGCTCTCTCTCTAAAGTATTGGCCAACAAAGTGGAAATAATTAGGAAATGTATAAGAAATTTGAAAAACATAATTAATATGTTATTTAAGAAGCAGATATAGAATCTGTATACAATAATTTGAAGAAACATGTTCAAAGCTTACATAAAATAATTACAAAATATAAACAATCACAAAGCCTTAAAGCAAGTCTCAAAAAATTACAAAGATTCAGTATTATAAATACAACGAATTCTGTCCATTGTTGAATTTTGATTGGATTTAAATATAAAAGAAAGTGTAAAAAGCACAATATATTTCCATATAACTCATGAGTCAAAGAAGTTATCAATTAGAATACACTTAGAATCAAATGATAATATAATCACCAAATATCAACTTCATGGGATATAATAAAATGTACAATGTCAATTATTACAAAATTTTTTGAAAATCCAAGAGAGACATCCAATTTAAGAAATAAAGATCATGAAGCATACACTCAAGTAAATTATGAGTAATGAAACAAATGATTAAGATTAAAAGAAAGAGATTCTCAAAATGAAATTTGATTCAGTAAAAAGACCACATTAACCTATTTTTTTCAAGTTGAATTGAAAGCCAAAATGTATTTTAACTGTCTTCTATTCATCTTATTATTGAGGGAGATACTTCTGCCATAGTGCTGGGGGGATGCCTTGGACACAAACCAGCGGACACTATACGGATGTGGACTGACAGTTTGTTGGTCACCTGCTCTCACAGCCTGGGAGAAAAAGACACTGCATACCACAGAGGGATGCATGGATGTTACACTCAGAAACAAGTGAACAACTAGAAGATGTGTGAGGCAAGCCTTTTACTATTAAGAGGGTTAGTTGGAATGTTTTCTGGTTCCTAGAAAGGATGAGATTATCTTGTTTTAATAATTCTTCAGCTTGCTGGGAACTGAACCTACTATTCAGGAATAGGCAAAAACTATGCCTGTTCCCTTTGAAAAGGTGGATTCTTTGAGTTTGGGATCTTATCCATGGTAAAAAAAAAATTAATAATAAGGAAGAGAACTGGCAATTAGGCAGTAATAAGTCCCTATTGATTTTGCCAGATGTCAAAGCAGCTCAAAGTATAGATTTTTAATTTTAGGTCTTATGCACAGAACCAGTGCAAAAAAACTCACAGATAAATAAATGCATAAATAAATAATAAATAATATAAAAATAGTAAAAAAGTCATCATTTATATACAAAATGTTACCTACATAAATATTTAAGTGTGATTTATAGTAGTTAGAACCAATAAATTCTCCCATTTTCAGATATTAATAATTATATAACCAATAACAAATTATAATAAATTAGAAAATGTTATTTTTATTTTGTTCAATTTTATAATAGAAACAAAACAGTAAAAAATGTCAGAAGGAAATCTAACAAAAGATAAAACATTTATAGAGATAATTAGAAAAGTCTTTGATAGAGTGTAGCAGAAAATTAGGTCAACCACCACTTTTTAAATTTTCTTCTAAATGTGCACTATTTTACTGCATCAATTAAAAAAAACCTGAAAACCACATTTCTCACATTCCTTTGCAGTTTAGATTCCAGAAAATATTTAAGCTCTATCAATCAAACTTGGATTTGAGTATTGTTCCCAACCGAACTTGGACTTGAATTTGGAGTCAATTTCCATTGGGGATTTTGCCAGTGTGCAAGGCATTTATTTTTGCTGTTGCATTTCTTTTAGACCCAGTTTGTCTCTGTAGCCAAAAATTCTTGAAAGAGCTTTTTGATCTCCGGATTGCAGTAAAGCTGGTGTTCTCCTGAAGCCAACATTTATAGTATCACCTCGCTGATCCAGGCAAAATGGCAAAAGTAGCGTGATCATAAAGCCAGCGGCTAGGATTGTGGACCCTCTCTGTACCAAGTTTCTGATTACGGCAATGGTAGAAGTTCACCAGGTCAGTAATGCGATTTTTGTACATGGAGCCATTTCTGGAGATCTAGCCTAAACATTGCTCCTCCAATTCTTCCCATTCTTTGTTAGCAATTAAATAATGTTCTGTTTAAAATAGTTTGGATGTTTTATGTTTTCTTCAACTTTACTGTTAACAAAGACGTAAATAAAGATCCAAATAAAGTAGGAAATATGCTCTTACAGAAAAGGTTCACTATTATAAGGATATAGGTGCTTTTAAAATGATTTGATATATTGTTTCCCCTGAAATTTTATTCTGATTCTAAAATGTATATAGAAATGCTATCTTAAAAATTATTAACATAATATGAAATCATTATAGTAAAATCATTATACTGACATAGGGAAAGAAAATAAACCAAAGTAGCAGTAAATCAAATTCCTAAGAACTCAGACATAGGTCCTTGTTCACAATCACTCATTCAACAATATGAACTTATTCAACAAATATATAGGTATTGCTAAGTCAGAGACTGTTTTTAGGCTGTGAAACCATTAGGGAACAAAAGATCAAAAGCTGTCCTTTTTAGCTTATATTTTGGAGCAGGAAGTAATGGAATGTACTTTCTAAACGATTATATTTTCTAATTAGTGTAAAAGTATAACTTAATTTCTGTCATACTGTACACAGAACAACATATATCACTCAAAAAATTTTAAAAAAGACGATAAAATTATTCAGTATATATAATTATCAATTAAAATGAAAAATTTAAAAATCATTGAGAGTTACAGTTCTGACATGTAAAGTTCTAGTAAATCTTCACTGTATGGATTTCAATTAAAAACAAAAGGTAGACACACTATACATCAGTGACTTTTGTGGGACTTGTGTTCTGTGAAAGATATCATTAATAGAATAAATAACTAAACCACAAATTGAAAGAGCAACATGTATCTGATAAAGAACCTTTATAATAATATACAGAGAGCTTTAAAAACTCAATAATAAGAAAACAATCCACTCAAAACACGGGCAAAAAATCTGAACAAACGTATCATCTAAGATATTCAGTGGTAATATATGAAAAGAAAGTAAATATCATTTGAGATTAAGAATTTGTAAGCTAACACAAGAATGGCATACTACAATTAGAATGGGAAAAAATTAAAAATTAAAAAAAAACCTGACAATGAAAATATTTGGCAAGAATATGAAGAAAAGGAACTCTCAATAACTACTAGTAGGAATACAAAATTATACATCTATTTTGGAAGACAGGTTATCCGTTTCTTTCAAAGCATAATTTTATCATATTGTTCAGCAATTCCCTCCTAGATATTTACCCAGTTGATTTGAAAGAATGCTCATACAAAAACCAACATTTTAAAGTTTGTAGAACTTTATTCATAATCAACAAAACCTAGAAGCAATCAAGTTGTCCTTTAAATATATGAATGAACAAACTGTGATACATCTAATATGATGGAGTACTATTTAGATATTAAAAGGAATGAGCCATGTCAAAACATTGATGAATTTTACATACATATTGCTAAGTAAACAAAACAAGTTTGAAAATACTACATAATGTATGATTCCATTTATATGACATTTTTGAAATGGCAAAACTGTACACACAGTAAAAAAGTTCCCTAGTGTTAATGGTGGGGAAAGTGTGCGGGAACTAAAACATAGGGAATTTTTTAGGAAGGATATTTTGAGGGATATGGTAACAGTGGATACGTGACACTGAAGTTGTCAAAACTCATGGACCTTTCCAACATAAATAATAAACTTTAATTTATGCAAAATAAATCATTTAGGATACCTGAGTATCCCTAGTTGGAAGACAAGCTGTGAAAAAAGTACAAATGCATTACAAATGCATAAAATAATCTCAGTAAGAGGAATGGGAATAAAAGGCTCTGAACTTGATAATTCTGGAAATAACCGGAGAGTACAATGTTAAAGGGAAAAGAAGTACTCTATCTGATAAAGCTGTTTGTTTCCCATGATAACAATTCTGAAAACATAACACATGTATAACAGAATCAGATAGTTAAGTACATAAATGGAAGGTGGTAGAGGCCTTGTTTTCACTTTTGGATTGTGGTTACAGATAAATAAGAAAGAAGTCTTGAATGATCTTTGTGCAATATATTAAACTTGACAACATCAGCACAAACTAATTTTTAGCTTGAAACACATAGTGTTATATACATACAGAAATACTTATACTTGTCTGTATATATACTGATTAATATGTACAAATACACTGTCTTGTTCTACAGCTTACTGGTCCTCAAAACAATGCTACCACAGTAGTTATAACAGACCTAGTGCCCAGATCTTGGATTCCAAAATCATTCTTCAATAAAAGTAACAAGATCTCTTTGAAGAAATATCTGCCTCTAGGCGCAGGACAAAAAATATCGAAGTAGATCCTGGAGCTTCTTATACTATCATAAAGGAAAGAGGTACTGAAATAGCTACAATGATGGGTTATATCAAGAGAACACAGGAGCCAACTAAATGAGTTCCCAATGGCCAAGCAGGAATACTTTGAGCAACCTGATGAATAAGTTGCATTGAATTATAAACCAAAGTATAAAGTGAATATGCATGAGTTTATATGGATGTGAAAAAATAATTAAATAAATAAATAATTGCAGAAAACGAGGCAAATATCCTATGCAGACGAATTCCAAATAATTTATGTGATGATTAGTCCTCAAGCGGGGAAAATATAACTCCTTTTTTTTTTTTTTTGGTGTGACATGCAGTTTGTGACTTCTTTCCCAAAAGCAGTGTATAGAGAGAGGAGACAAGAGTAACTTAACAGCTGGAAATCTGATCAATACTACTTCGTCCAGGTATCAAAGTTAACAGCAGTTATATATTATGTTGATAATTTGTATCTTTGAAATAATGTGGTAAGAATGGCATTTTACCTCTTTGGTGTTCTGCTAAAAAGTTCATTGTCCCAGTTCCATCATAGATTAAAATTAGATAAACCTCAATCTAGGAAAATTTTACAAAATATCTTAGCAGTATTGCTCAAATCTATCAAGGTTATAAAAAGCAAGAAATGTCTGTGAAACTGCTGCAGCCAAAAAGACCCTAAGGAGCCATAAATAAATGTAATTTATATTCTGAAAAGGAACCTAACCACATAAAAAAACTAAGAAAATCTGAATAAAATAAAAAAATAGCAAGTGGAAATCTTAGTTATAGTTTTGTCAATTGAAAGTTGAAATGGCAAAAAAAATAATAATAATAATAAAATAAAATCCTCGGGAAAATCACCATAATAAAATAATCGAGCAATTCTTAAAAAATTTAAAAAAACTCTCAAAACAAAGGAAAAGAAAAAAGAAAATCGGAATAAAGTATGGACATGAAATAATCATAACGTATTAAAACACATTAATTCATTAATGGTGACAAATATTCTAGCCTAATATGGCAGTTGTAGGAGAAACTGGGTATGATATATGTGGAAACTCTGTAGAATCGTTGTGACATAACCGCATATTCCAGCCTCAAAGTACACTTAGGTTGTTTTTTTCCTCTCTGTATCTGAGCCTTGAAACATACTTCAAAACTCTTTGTTCCCCGCTTTTCTCCAGCCACCTCTGTGAATAATGCTCACTTAGCTAATTATGCACTTTCTTAGAAAATTCCAGGGGCCAGTTTTGAAACAAACTAGGCAGAGAGACCCAGCTGCAGAATCCTGCAGGCTGAAGGATGTTAGGAAGGGTTAGCCCACCACTGCTGGACTGAAGCCAGGATGATGCAAACTGGGCCTCAGAACAGGCAATTTCTGAAGATAACGATGGAAACAAGACACACAGACCTGCACCTTCCTGCGCTACGTCCATGTTTCCCACGCCAAGTTCTTCTTCTGAAACTCCACTCAGCGCAAAAGTTGATATGGTCCTTGAAAGGGAAGAGCCTGAGATTCCCCAACTGCTAGCATTTGAATAAAATCTCTTTCCATTTACTCACACCTCGCTTCCGATGTTTTCCATCTCTGAGGGGCAAAAAGCCAGACTTGAGCTGGTTACTGTGACATTTCTTTACATCTAAAACCAACCTAAAATAAAAAGTTTATTTAAGAACATTGAAAGATTTGACAATATTTAAAAAATCTATTTAACCAAATATATCCCATAGACAGTTACATTTGGAAAAGATATTTATCGCATTTGTAACTAATAAAGATTCGTATGCAAATTACTTAAATTGTGTTTTGAAAGGGAATTTGAATAAGCAATTTTGAGAAAAGGAAGCTCTAATACCTAATAAAATATTAAAAGGCTCAAATTCACTGATAATCAGAGTAATGCATGTTAAAATAGAGTCCATTACATATCCATACGCTTAGCAAATTAAGCAATTAGCAAATGTTGAGGGACTATGGAAGCTCTTGGATCCTGAGAATGGACCAATAAATAAGTCATACCCCATTGGAGAGACTTTGGCAGTATATAACCAAATTAAAACTGCATGTAGCCCTTGGAAAAACGTAAAACCATGTCATTTTCTTAGAAAAATAGTAACATTTTAAACAGGATTTTAACATAAAATAATTGTTTTGTTATTTTTAAAATAAACTACTATTTTATACCATTCTCAGTTTTAATTTTTAGTATATTGAATGCTTAATAGTTATAATCCCCATAAACAGATGATCTTTGGGAGGCTCAATACTTTTTAAGAATGTAAATAGATCTAGAGACCAAACGTTTGAGAACTGATTCCCTAAAGGAATCCCTTCACATGCTTTCTGATAAGGGAACATTTATTAGAAATTAGATGTACTACATGACAATAGTGGAAAGCTGAAAGTAACCTATCTGGAGTTGATAAAAAGAAATTCATTGTTTTATATTTTTAATAAAACCTTTTTTTAAATTCAGTGATTAGAGTAATTATATTAGTACCAATATGAATGAATTTTTAAAACATAAAGTGTTCAGAAAGGAGCTTATTGAGTGTAAGAATATAAAGTGCTCAAAAAGTGGTTTATTGAGTATAAGACAGTAAAAAAACACCACATGAAAACTACTATGTACACTCTGTATAGATTTTTATATATAACTGATACTGTTTGGCTGTGTCCCAATCCAAATCTCACCTGGAATTGTAGTAATCCCCAAGTGTCAAGGGCAGGAACAGGTGGAGATAATTGAATAATGGAAACAGTTTATCCCATACTGTTCTCCTGGTAGTGAATAAGTCTCATGAGATTTGATGGTTTTATAAAAGGAAGTTTCCCTTCATGGGCTTTCTTGCCTTTTGCCATGTAAGATGTGTCTTGATTTCCCTTTGCCTTCTGCCATGATTTTGAGGCCTCCACAGTCATGTGGAAGTGTGAATCAACAAAACCTCTTTCCTTTATAAACAACCCAGTCTCAGTTATGTCTTTACTAGTAGTGTGAGAACCAACTAATACAATAATATTCAAGTATAAAAATGTCTATGGAAAGAAAATACATTAATTGTAGGCTAATGATGATCTTGGAGTTGGATGGAACTATGAGGAAGAACTTCACTCACATTTTAAACATTTATTATGTTTTAAATTGAGGAAATAAATTTTTCAAATGTAAACATTCATTAAGTACAATGTCCTCTATATTTTGAAATGTTAAAACAGGCAAAAATATAAGTCGGTATGTGTGAGGTATATGTGTATGAGAGAGACAGAGAAAAAAAGAAGAAGGAAGGAGAGAGACTTAGAATTCTATATTAAAATTAGGATAATTTTTAACATCTTGAGAATTCCTATGGATGTTACAAAATTTGGAATTCATAAAGATATCGTCATCTCATTTGAGAATATACATTGATCAATTTGTGGAATAGCTGGTAAAAACCAGTTAATCTGCTAAAAATGAATGAGCAAATTTGGGTAAAATCTTACCAAAGTGTGTTTGAAAAATCTAGGAACTTTTCAAGGTTGTAAGTATAAGCAGTGTTGCTTTTAATAAATGTTTTGAAATTCTTTCAGAAACAGAAACATAAAATGAGCTCAGCATTATTTCACCTTCAAGGAATTATAAGTAGCTATATGCAGCAGTTGAAGGGCTGAGAAGTAGAAAAAAATAATTTAATGCAGTCATGAAGGCAGAGAGAAAAAATGTATTTTGTTTCTTATAATGTAAGTTCCCTAATTTATTAGAATATCCAATCTATATTCTAACAAATTAGGAAACTTACATTACAAGGTATAGTAATGCCTCCAGGATATAGATTGGAGCACTAAACAACTACATTTGCAAAGTAAGAATAAACCAATCAGGGCCCAGTACTCACAAAGGGAAAACAAACAAACAAACCAAAAAAAAAAAAAAAAAAAAAAAAACACAGCTATCTATCTATCTATTTATTTATTTGTGTTTGAGATACTATCCCACTCTGTCATTTAGGCTGAAGTGTCCTGGCTCAATCTCAGCTCACTGCAACTTCAGCCTCCTGGGCTCCAGAAATCCTCCTAATCAAAACAGCATGGTACTGGTACCAAAACAGAGAGATAGATCAATGGAACAGAACAGAGGCCTTGGAGGCAATGCCACACATCTACAACCATCTGATCTTTGAAAAGCCTGACAAAAACAAGCAATGGGGAAAGGATTCCCTGTTTAATAAATGGTGTTATTAAAAAAAGCTAGCAGTGTCCAGAAAGCAGAAACTGGACCCCTTCCTTACACCTTATACAAAAGTTAACTCCAGATGGATTAAAGGCTTAAACATAAGACCTAACACTCTAAAAACCCTAGAAGAAAATCTAGGCAATACCATTCAGGACATAGGCATAGGCAAGGACTTCATGACTAAAACACCAAAAGCATTGGCAACAAAAGCCCAAATAGACAAATGGGATCTAATTAAACTCCAGAGCTTCTGTACAGCAAAAGAAACAACCATTAGAGTGAAGCGGCAACCAACAGAATGGGAAAAAATTTTTGCAATCTACCCATCTGACAAAGGGCTAATAGCTAGAATCTACGAAGAACTGAAACAGATTTACAAAAAACAAACAAACAAACAAAAAACCCCAGAAAAACATTCAAAAGTGGGTGAAGAATATGAACAGACACTTTTCAAAAGAAGAGATATATGAGGTCAACAAACATGAAAAAATGCTCATCATCACTGGTCATTAGAAAAATGAAAAACAAAACCACATTGAGATACCATCTCATGCCAGTTAGAATGACGATCATTAAAAAATCTGGAGACAACAGATGCAGGAGAGGATGGGGAGCAACAGGAACACTTTTACACTGTTGGTGGGAGTGTAAATTAATTTGACCATTGTGGAAGACAGTGTGGCAATTCCTCAAGGACCTAGAAATAGAAATTCCATTTGACCCAGCAATCCCATTACTGGGTATATATTCAAAGGGTTATAAATCATTCTATTATAAAGACACATGCACACATATGTTCATTGCGGCACTGTTTACAATAGCAAAGACCTGGAACCAACCCAAATGCCCATCAATGATAGACTGGACAAGGAAAACGTGGCACATATACACCATGGAATACTATGCAGCCATAAAAAACGATGAGTTTGTGTCCTCTGTAGAGACATGGATGAATCTGGAAACCATCATTCTCAGCAAACTGACACAAGAACAGAAAATCAAACACTGCATGTTGTCACTCATAAGTGGGTGTTGAACAAGAACACATGGTCACAGGGAGGGGAAAATCACACACTGGGGTCTGTTGGAGGAGGCTAGGGGAGGGACAGTGTGGGATTGGGGAGGTTGATGAGGGAAAACATGAGGAGAAATGCCAGATACAGGTGACGGGGGATGGAAGCAGCAAACCACCTTGCCGTGTGTGTACCTATGCAACAGTCCTGCATGATCTGCACATGTACCCCAGAACCTAAAGTATAATAAAAAAGTAAAAAAAAAAAAAAAGAAAAAAAAAAAGAAATCCTCCCACCTCCCCCTCCCCAGCAGCTGGGACTAGTTAATTTTGTATGTATGTATGTATGTATGTATGTATGTATGTATGTATGTTTTTTAATGCAGAGACAGGGTTTCACCATGATGCCCATGTTGGTCATAAATTCCTAGGCTCAAGGGATCCTTCTTCTTGAATTCCCAAATGTTTGGATTATAGGCTTGACCCACCATGCCCAGCCACACACAGTTTTAAAACTTTGTAAATCCAGATAGAATTTAGAAATTTTGGAGTGCTCATGTTCAGTTACTAGCCAGAGAAAATATTAACCAAACTATAGGGAATGTAATATCATCCAGTGTTACAAATAATTTATGTACTTTTTTCCTATAAAATATCAAGCAATCAAATAAAAATAGACATACACACAGTAATATCAATAACAAAAAGAAAAAATAGAAATTGAAAGCTAATTCAGATAAGAGTTATCAGACACAATCTTTAAGATGCCTATACTTTGTATGTGCAGTAATAGAAAAGCACACATTTGAGAGTAATTTTAAGAAAACTAGAAACTTTTAAACGAAATTGTAGAACCAAAATTACAATTAAAATTAAAGACTCCAGATGGAATTAAGAACTGATTAGACATGAATGATAAGAAGATAGGTAGAAAGTGGGAAATGGGGAAAAATATATCCTAAATAGATCACCAAAAGGCAAAAGAATATAAAACACAGCAAACTGTTTCAAAAAAAGAATGAACAAAAGCTGCATTTAGAAATAAAATTATTCAAAAATGATGAAAGGCATTTAATAACATAGCCAAAGAAACTGAATATAAAGGACAAATAAGATCAATTTTAAAAATAACTAGGCACAATATATTTCAAAAAGTTAACAAATGCAAACCTTAAAAGAAATCATAGTAAAAGATGTATCATACTTTAAAGAAAAACAAGACTGATAGCTGTTTTCCCCAAAGAAGTAATAAAAAACAGTAGATAATGGAAGGACTTCTTTATGATGCTAAAAGAAAATGATTTCCAGCAATATAATTGTATGCCTAGCTAAGCTATTATTTTGAAATGAAAGTGAAATAAAGATATTTTTGGAAAAAAAATGGAACGAATTAGTAATCAGCATATCTACAATGGTAGAATAAAACAATTATTGGAAAGAAACAAAAATGTAATTCTTTGGAGACCCATGATTTAGTACATTGAAAATTTAATAAATCATCCTATATACTAATAGAATTAATCAATCAACTTAGCAGGGGTGTTTTATATAAGGTCAACATAAAAAAAAAAAACGTATCTATTCAGTAGAAACAAATGAAAAGAAAATTTAAAGTATTTTCAATAACATTTAAAATATCAAATATTTAAGAATTTTAAGAAAAGATAGCCAGTATTTTTACCCAGAAAACAATATAGTATTTTTGAGAGAAAGAAGATTTGAATAAAAGATAATAAGCCTATAGATTGAAATATTAAATATTGAAGTAATCACCATTCTTCCCCAAGTAAGCCCCATAACATTTTAACAAATACAGTTGTTTTGCTATGAAACTCATTTTTTCTACAGAATTTACAGAAATTGACTTCTTTAATTTTCATAGCAACAAAATGATATAGTTATTATGGTTATTTCCATTTTATTTGAGAAACCTGAGGCCCGGAGACTAAAAGAAAAAAAAAAATCATGCACATCACACTGAAGTAAATAGTAGGATTGCTAATCTAACTCAGGCAGTTGGATCCAGAATCCCTAACATTAATTAGTTTATTATGCTGTCTATCCAGAGGTAGATGAAAAGTTACTGATAAACATATAGCTATAGAAATATTTATAGCTTTATATAGAAATGTAAGCACATATAAATGAATGTATATATCTGTGTTTATATACATAATTAAATTTAGTAATTTTTTTATTAATTTTAAAAGCAATCTTATAGTGATCAAATCAGTTAGTCCTTCACTTCAGCAATTTTTTTCTACTCCCATAAATAATATATACAAACATATATATATGTGTGTGTGTTATATACATTTTTAGATGTATGTATGTGCACATCCATGTATATGTATTTTTCTTTGTTTAGACCAAAAATAAAATATCATGACAAGATGATTTTTTCGATCAATAAAAACACATTACTTAAAGTGAAATTACCAGGATATCTGGTGATATATCAATCAAAAATAATTAAATTTGTTTATAATAATAAAAAATTACAATAGGAGGACTAAAATTCAAAGGAAAGCAATTTACAATGCCAGAAGGATAAATAATGAGTGAATGTTTTTATTACTTTTCCTGGTACTTACAATCAATTAGCTCTATAAACAATTTCTTAGGCATTATTCTGACAGTATGTTTTCTGGCTCCATTTCTATCAGTAGAAACTAGAATGAGTCTTCATAGGATCTAAGAAAGTACCCGTCTTAATGATGTGATACATATGCAATGACGTGATAGAAAGATGCATAATAAAATAGATAAGTGTCATGAGGAGATTTGTACTCATGACAATTACCTAAGATTCTCTGAAAAATTGAACTGGCTTATAAACTCAACTTGTAAACCAAACAAAAAAATACTTCTTTTTCCCTGTACCTATTTTGTCTGTGGGCACCAACTATATGTGTCACCAAAATTACACTGTAACATAATATATCATTTAATGATTGTACCATGTAAACCCTAACGTGTCAAAACGAGTGTCAAGATTATAAAACAGAAAACTATTCCACACAGAAAATAAGGTGAAATCCCACAGCTCATCTCTCTTAGGACACATATTCATGAGTAAATGAATATTATGTGTCATTGTGCTGTTTAATGAGAAAAACACATAAAAAATAACAAAATCCATGAAAAAGATAAAAGATGTTTGTTAAAATATTTTTAATAAAATATTAAATAATTAAGAAATTATAATCAAACTTTGCATTACTCTCTTTTTACAGCATTCACACGTCATTAATTTTGTGGAAATAATTCTAAACTTGAAGAGCCTACTAATTAATAACATAGGTGTACAGTTAAAAAAATTAAAAGTCTATAATATAGATTGTACTCATTACAATTTGTACTATTACAATATTTGTACACATTACAATTATTTAAATGAGTACAATTTTTTATCCTCTAGAAAACTGATCTAACTTACCACTCTTAAAATATTTTTCATCTGAGGCCAATATCTGAACGCCTTACTATTACTATGCAACATTTTCAGATGTAAAAAATAAAAGACAAAGAGAACCATATGACTTTAATAAATCATCTTTGAAACATTCATGATGAAGTAAAAAAATGGCAGTGTTACCCAAATACTTTGTGTTTATATATTGAAAGCATTAGCCTTCAATATGTAAAGAAGCTTCTTTATTGATTTATCTTTATTCAAACACAGAAATAGAGTACCTTCAGTAAAAGAGAAAAAAATTCTATGAAATTAAAGACAGGATTTAACTCTTTAAATTGATCGTAAACTTTAGTGTTTTGTATTCCAGTAAAAGTACTGATTGCTAGACAATTTGAAAACTGTTTCATTATTTCATAGGCTATTTCTGGAGCTAAATTTTTGTTTAATGGAGATTAAGTAGAAATGGGGAAAATATACAATTCACATTTATAAGAATTAAAAAACATTCAAGGATTGCAAATTTGACTGCAAACTAAACTGCATAATGATTTATTACACATACCTAGGATAAGGACTGGATTATAGTGAGATCCAGCATTGGATCTAAATTATCATTCTTACACTATTTTTAATCTGAGGCCAATTTCTTAACCTCAGTTTCTTCCCTGACAATCTGACAATAGTGATAACTATTGTGTCATATTTTCAAGGATTTTGTATGCTTGTTTACTTTGTTGAGATTTTTAAACTTTAATGTTCTATAGATGAGAATGCATAGAATATGCAAAGCTTTGGTCATAGAAGTTAGTAAGCATGTCATACATATATGTTTTAATTTTAAGGGCTACTTAGACAAGGTAGGTTTGAGAGTACCTTAGTTTCCTTGGGCTGCCATAACAAAATATCACAAATTGGGTGGCTTAAAACAACAGAAATATATTATGTCACAATTCTGAAAGATAAAAACTCAAAATAAAAGTGTTAGCAGGGCGGTGCTTCCTCTAAAGCCTGTAGAAGTGAATCTGTCTTTGCCTCTTGTTAGCTGCTGGTGGTTAGCAGCAATCCTTTGCAGTTGCCTCACTTCAGTTTCTTCCTTCATTGTGACACGGTATTCACTTCTTGTTTGTCTGTGTCTTCTCTACACATCTTACAAGAACACCAGTCATATTTGGCTAAGCACTCATCCTACTACAGTATTACCTCATCTTAACTAATCACATCTGCAGAGACCCTATTTCCAAATAAGGTCTTTTACTGAGGTACTGGATTTTCTATTTAAACATTCCTTTATAGAGGACACTATTCAATCCCTAACAAAAAGCATGGTGACCATTCCCATTAATTAAAATAATACTTTGGAAGCAATTAACAGGGTTTTAGGATCAATACATAGAAATAAACTGAAGATACCAGTACCATGCTATTTTGATTGTAGCCTTGTAGTATAGTTTGAAGTCAGTTAGTGTGATGTCTCCAGATTCTCTTTTTTATTCCTTAGGATTGTCTTGGCTATGTGGACTCTTTTTTGGTTCCATGCAAAATTTAAGGTCGTTTTTTTCAATTCTGTGAAGAAAGTCAGTGGTAGCTTGATGGGGATACCATTCAATCTATAAATTACTCTGACAGGTATGCCGATTTTTATGATATTGATTCTTCCTAATCATGAGCATGGAATGTTTTTCCATCTGTTTGTGTCCTCTCTTATTTCTTTGAGCAGTGGTTTGTAGTTCTCCTTGAAGAGATTCTTCACATCCATTGTTAGTTGTATTCCTACATATTTTGTTTGGTATCGGGAAAATTGGCTAGCCATATGTAGAAAGCTGAAACTGGATCCCTTCCTTACACCTTATACAAAAATTAACTCCAGATGGATTAAAGATCTAAACATAAGACCTAACACTATAAAAACCCTGGAAGAAAATCTAAGCAATACCACTCAGGACATAGGCATGGGCAAGGACTTCATGCCTAAAACACAAAATGAAATGACAACAAAAGCCAAAAAACACAAATGGAATCTAATTAAAGATCTTCTGCACAGCAAAAGAAACTATCATTAGAGTGAACTGGCAACCAACAGAATTGGAAAAAATTTTTGCAATCTACCCATCTGACAAAGGGCTAATATTCAGAATCTGCAAACAACTTAAAAAAATTTACAAGAATAAAACAACCGCATCAAAAAGTGGGCAAAGGATATAAACAGACACTTTTCAAAAGAAGACGTTTATGAAGCCAATAGACATGAATAAAAGCTCATTCTCAATGGTCATTAACATGAAGCAAATCTAAACTACATTGATATACTGTCTCACGCCAGTTAGAATGGTGATCA
The DNA here is from genome assembly GCA_004027835.1 of Alouatta palliata. Lineage (NCBI taxonomy): Eukaryota > Metazoa > Chordata > Mammalia > Primates > Atelidae > Alouatta > Alouatta palliata. The sequence goes on along the minus strand of PVKV010010275.1, from coordinate 26,904 downwards.
TTAAAAAATCTGGAGACAACAGAAGCTGGAGGTGTGGAGACATAGGAATGCTTCTACACTGTTGATGGGAGTGTATATTAGTTCGACCATTGTGGAAGACAGTGTGGTAATTCCTCAAGGATCTAGAAATAGGAATACCATTTGACCCAGCAATCCCATTACTGGGTATATACTCAAAAGATTATAAATTATTCTTTTATAAAGATGCATGCACATGTATGTTTATTGCTGCACTGTTCACAGTAGCAAAGACTTGGAACCGACCCAAATGCCCAACGATGATAGACTGGATAAAGAAAATATGGCACATATACACCGTGAAATACTATGCAGCCATAAAAAAGATGAATTCATGTCTTTTGCATGGACATGGATAAAGCTGGAAATCATCATTCTCAGCAAAATGACACAAGAACAGAAAGCTAAATACCACATGTTCTCACTCATAAGTGGATGTTGAACAATGAGAACACATGGACACAGGGAGGGGAATATCACACACCAGGGCCTGTCAGGGAGTGAGGGGCTAGGAGAGGGATAATGTTAGCAGAAATACCTAATGTAGATAATGAGGTGATGAATGCAGCAAATCACCATGGTATGTGTATGCTTATGTAACAAACCTGCACGTTCTGTACATGTAGCCCAGAACTTAAAGTATTTCTAAAAAAAGAAACCGAAAATTATGATGAAACTATAACAAAGGCACATTAAATTGCATGCCTAAAGGTATCCTGAATTTGTGGCAAGTGTTCTTTTTGGAAATCTTCTCAGGTTATTCAATTTATCAACATGATGTCAACAATGATAAGTAGAATAGCTAGATAAACTTCATGCAGATGACTTCCATTGTTTTCAATCATTTAATGTATCAGTGGTGTTTCTCAGGCTAATGCAACTTTAGTTGATATTTTTTATTAAAGTATGCTTTAGAACTTCAACTGTCTGTAAAATTATTTATTTTGCTTTATGTTACACCACAAATTTAAGAAAATAACACAAATCTTAGCTTTTCTACCTGAAAAATGAAGGAAATCATAATATAGTCTCAATTTACAGACAGGGGAAGGTTTAATAAAATTATACAAAGACAACTCAGTTAACAGAAGGTGTTCGAGTATGTTAGATATAATTTATATGACATACAATTTATCCATTTAAAGTGTACAACTCAATGGATTTTAGTACATCCACAGAATTTTGCAACCATCATTGGATCAATTTTAGAACATTTAAATCACCACAGAAACTCAGCATGTAGAAGCAATTACTTCCCTTTTTTTTTTTTTTGCCCCAACCTCCCTAGTCCTAGAAAGCCAATGATCTATTTTAGATCTCTTTAAACTTGCTATTCTGTCCATTTTATATAAATGGAATCAATAATATGTATTCTTTTTTAACTGGCTTTTTTCACTTACACTGTTTTCAAGGTTTATCCTGGTATTACATATGCATCGATATGCCATTCCCTTTTATAATTGAAAAATATTATGCTGTATAGATCAACCTCATCTTTAAAATCCTTTTACAATCAATGGACATTTCTCTTGTTTCTACTTTTTAGCTATCGTAAAATACTCCGCTATGAACAATATTTTGTGGACATGTTTTCATTTCTCTTAGGTGTATTCCCTGGAGTATAACTGAAGGGTTACTTGGTAATTACATGTTTAACTTGCTGTGGAACTTCTGGACTATCTTCCAAAGCACTATACCATTGTACATTTTCGCCAGCCATGTATGAGGGTCATGTTCTCTCCACATTCTTGCCAAAGCCTGTTATCATTTTTCAAATAAAAGATAGCCTAGGATGTGTCTGAAATAATGTCTCATTGTGGTTTTTACTTGCATTCTCCTGATGACTAATGATGTTGAAAATTATTTCATGTGCTTATTCCTCGTTAATACTTTTTATTTGGAGAAATACCTATTTTCTTTAACCATTGTAATTGATTTGTCTAGTTGTTATTGATTTGTACTTTTTATTTATGTAGTTTAGATATAAGTCCCTTATGAGCTGTACGATTTGCAATATATTCTGTTTCTCTGTGCTGTCTTTTCACTTCCTTGTTGATATCTTTTAAAGAACAAATGTTTTCATGTTGATGTTGTACTATTTATACATTTTTTATTTTATCACTTCTGCTTTTAGTTTCATATCTAGACTGGCTTTGCCTAATTCAAAGTTACCAAAATTAACTTCTACATTTTATCAAAATGTTTTATAGATTTAGCTCTCAGATGTAAGTCTACAATCAGTTTCAAGTTAATAGTTGTGTGTGGCACGAAGAATAGCTCTGTTATGGATTGAATTCGGTCCTCAAAAAAGCTATACTGAAGCCTTAACCCCAAGTACTTATGAATGTGATCTTCCTGAAAATAGGGACATTTCAGAAGCAATTAGGGCAAACCCTAAATCCAATAGATCAGAGTTCTTATAAGACAAAGAAAATCTCATTTGAAGCCAAAGACACACAGAGAGCATGACATGTGATGACAGAAACAGAGAAAGGAGTGATGCAGCTTCAAGCCAAATATTTCAAAATATTCTTTGCCATTATCAGAAGATAGGAATATGCAAAGAATCATTTAATTCATAATCTCAGAGGAAGTATGGATGTGCTAGCCCCTTGATTTCTGGTTTCTTACTTTCAGAACTTTTACACAACACATTTTGTATTGTTTTAAGCTAAACAATTTATGGTACATTTTTAGAGCAGCCATCGAAGTTGAATACGTATTTTGGTACTGGATTTGAAGTTCTAGTGTAATAAATAGCTAAAAATGAGGAAATGTCTTTGGAACTGGATATTCGATAGAGGCTGAAAGAATTTGGGGATGTTTGATAGAAAATCCTTGAAGATATTGCTGGAAGAAATATGGTCTTTATAGTTAATTCTGGTGATGGCTCAGAAAGAAGTAGGAAGTAGGGCAGTTGCAGAGAAAGCTTCTATCATCTTAGAGAATACAGGAACAGACTAGCTTGAATTATAAATGTCAAAGGTACTTCTGAAGAAGTCTCAGATGGAAATGAGGAACATGTTGTTGGAAAGTGAAAGAGCTGTTCTTATTGTAAAGTAGCATAGAACTTGACTAAATTGTGTTTCCTGTTCAGTGATGCAAAGTAGAACTTCTAAGTCATAAGCTTGAATAATTAACTGAGGAGATTTCCAGTTTAAAAGTGGAAGGCATGGCCTGGTTTCTCTTTGCTGCTTATAGTAAAATGTGACCGGAAAGAGATAAAGTGAGAAAAGAAAACAAAAGGAAAAATAAACCAGAACCATTTATATAGGTCCTCTTCAATTTCTTTCAACAATGTTTTATTTTTGTTTTTTTTATTTACCATCTTTTACATTTTAGATTCAGGGGGTATACGTGATTTTTGGTTGTTGTTACGTAGGGATTACATGTGTAATGGTAGGGATTGGGTTTCTACTGTACCCATCAACCGAATATTTAACATTGTGCCCAATAGGTAGTTTTTTAAACTCTTATTTCCCCTTCCACTTTTCCTCAGTTTTAGTCTCCAGAGTCTATTCTCTCCATCTTTATGTCCACGTGTAACCATTGCTTAGCTCCTACCTATAAATGAGAACATACAATATTTGATTTTCTGTTTCTGAATTAGTTCACTTAGGATAATGGCATCCAGCTCCAACCATATTGCTGCAAAGGATGTGATTTCATTCTTTATTATGGCTACATAGTATTCTGTGGTGTGGATATATACTAACATTTCTTTATCCAATTAACTACTTGTGGGCACTTAGGTTGGTTTCACAACTTTGCTATTGTAAACAGTGCTTCAATAAGCATGCTAATCCGAGTAACTTTTTAATAGAAGATTTTCTTTTTTCTTTTTTTTTTAAGACGGGGTCTCACTCTGTTACATAGGCTAGGGTGCAGTGACATGATCATAAATTTGTAGCCTCAATCCCAGGGTGTAAGCTACCCTCTCACAGCTGCAACTACAGGAGCATGCCACCACACCCTGCTAACAGGTGTCTTTTTTTTTACATAATGATTTATTTTTCTTTGGGTACAAACCCAGTAATGAGCATGCTAGGTTGAATGGAAATTCTGTTTTTAGTTCTTTGAGATATCTTTATGCTGTTTGCCATGGGCATTGAACTAATTTACATTCTCACCAACAGCTTATGAGCATTCTATTTACTCCATATCCTTGCCAATATCTGTTGTGTTTTGCCTTTTTAATAAAAGCCATTCTGACTGCTGTAAAATGCTATCTCATTGTGGTTTAAATTTGCATTTCTCTAATGATTAGTGATGCTGAGCATTTTTGTTTACATTTTTCCTGGCAACATGTATTTCTTTTTTTGAGAAAAAAAATCCGATTATATCCCTTGCCCAATATTTAATGGAGTTGCTTGTTTTTTTCCTATTAGTTTGAGCTCCTTGTAGATTCTGAATATCTGTCAATTGTTGGAGGCATAATTTGAAAATATTTTCTCTCATTCTTTAGGTTGTCTGCTTATTCTTTTGATTATTCCTTTTGCTGCAATTTTTATTTTAATTAAGTCTCATTTATCTATTTTTGGTTTTGTTGCATTTGCTTTTCGGGTTTTTGTTATAAATTCTTTGCCTAGGTCAAAATCCAGAAGTATTTTCCCTAGGTTTTCTCCTACAACTTTTATAGTTTCAGCTCTGATATTTAGGCTTTTATTTATCTTCAGGTAATTTTGGTATGTGGTGAGAGGCAGAGCTCGTTTCATTCTTCTTGATAGGGTTAGCCAGTTTTCTGGGCACCATTTATAGAATAGGGTGTTCTTTCACATTGTTTTTTTACTTTATTAAAGGCTGATTGGTGGTTGTATGTATGTGGTTTTATTTCTGGGTTCTCTATTCTGTTCCATTGATGTATTTGTCTGTTTTTGTACCAGTACCATGCTGTTAAAGTTACTATAAATTTGTAGTATAATTTGAAGTCAGGCAATGTCATGACACTGAATTGGTTCTTTTTGCTTAGGAGTGCTTTGGCTGTTTGGTCTATTATTTTTTTCTTTTGGTTCCAATATGAACTTCAGAATTTTTTTTTCTAATCTATAAAAAGTGATACTGGTTGATCAAAACAGCATGGTACTGGTACAACCATTTGATCTTAGACAAACCTGGCAAAAACAAGCAATGGGAAAAGGATTCCCTTATTTAATAAATGCTGTTGGGAAAACTAGCTAGCAATGTCCAGAAAGCAGAAACTGGACCACTTCCTTACACCTTATACAAAAATTAACTCAAAATGGATTAAAGATTTAAATGTAAGACCTAAAACCACAAAAACCCTGGAAGAAAACCTAGGCAATACCACTCAGCACATGGGCATGGGCAAAGACTTCATGACTAAAACACCAAAAGCAATGGCAACAACAGCCAAAATTGACAAATGGGATCTAATTAAACTAAAGAGCTTTGCACCGAAAAACTAACTATCATCAGAGTGAACAGGCAACCTACAGAATGGGAGAAAATTTTTGCAATCTACCCATTTGACAAAGGGCTAATATCTAGAATCTACAAAGAACTTAGACAAATTATCAGGAAAAAATCAACCCCATCAAAAAGGGGGTGAGGGATATGAATAGACACTTCCCAAAAGGCAACATTTATGTGGCCAACAAAGATGTGAAAAAAAGCTCATCATCACTGGTCATTAAAGAAATGCAAATTAAAACCACATTGAGATACCATCTTATGCCAGTTAGAATGGCGATTATTAAAAAGCGAAGAGACAACAGATGCTGGAGAGGATGTGGAGAAATAGAAATGCTTTTACACTGTTGGTGGGAATTAGTTCAACTATTGTGCAGGATAGTGTGGCGATTTCTCAGCGATCTACAACTAGAAATACCATTTGACTCAGCAATTCCATTACTGGGTATATACCCAAAGAATTATAAATCATTCTATTATAAAGATACAAGCACACATATATTTGTTGCAGACCTGTTCACAATAGCAAAGACTGGAACCAACCCAAATGCCATCAATGATAGACTGGACAAAGAAAATGTGGCGCATATATACCATGGAATACTATGCAGCCATAAAAAGGATGAGTTCATGTACTTTGTTGTGACATGGATGAAGCTGGAAACCATTATTCACAGCAAACTAACGCAAGAACAGAAAACCAAACACTGCATGTTCTCATACATAAGTGGGAGCTGAACAATGCAAACACCTGGACACAGGGAAGGGAACATCACACACTGGGGACTGTCAGAGGGTGGGGGTTACAGGAGGGATAGCATTAAGTGAAATACCTAATGTAAATGATGGGTGATGGATGCAGCCAACCACCATGGCATGTGTATACCTATGTAACAAACTTATATGTTCTGCACATGTACCCCAGAACTTAAAGTATAATTTTTAAAAAGTTAAAAAATTAAAAGAACGATACTGGTAATTTTACAGGAATTGTGTTGAATCTGTAGATTTATTTGGGATATATGGTTATTTTAATGATATTAATTCTTTTAATGGCTAAACATGGAATATTTTCCTAATTGTTTGTATCATCTATGATTTCTTTTATCAGTGTTTTGTAGTTCTTCTTGTAGAGATCTTTCACCTCCTGGATTAAATGTATTCCTGAGTATTATATATATCTTTTTGTGGTTATCATAAATAGGATTGAGATCTTTTTTTTGTTTGCAGCCTGAACATTTTTGGTGTATGAAAATACCACCGATTTTTATATGTTGATTTTGTATGCTGTGACTTTACTGAAGCTGCTTAAATCTGGAAGTCTTTTAAAGGAGTCTTTGGGGTTTTCTAGACATGCAATCATATCATCAGAGAACAGAGATAATTTGACTTTGCTTTTTTGTTCCAATTTGTGTGCCTTTTATTTTTTTGCTTTTGACTGATTGTTCTGGCTAGGACTTCCAGTTCTATGTTTAATAGAAGTGGTAACAGTGGACCTCTTTGTCTTGTTTCAATTCTTAGGAGAAATTCTTTCAATTTTTCCCCATTCAGTAAGATGTGTGCTGTAGATTTGTTGTATGTGGCTCTTATTACTTTGAGGTATGTTCCAACTATTCCTCACTAGTTGAGGGTAGCTTATATTTCAAGTCTGGTGTCATTTTCTTACTTTAATACAGCTTTGTTCCTTCTTGCCTCATTTGTGCAACTATTGTAAATTGTATCACATTCATATATGTTATGGTTCTAACAATGTGATTATGTACATGTTATGTACAATTGTTTTAAATATCTGCTAAGAGAATAAATATATGTTTATAATTTATTACATAAGAACTTTGAACAATGTTTTACATAGTTTTAATATAGACTCTATTATCACTTATTTTAAACATGTATAAAATTATTAATTATTTGTGGTAAGATAGGTCTACTAGAAATAAACTTTCCCTTTATTTATTTATTTTTTGACTGTCATTAGTTGGCCTTCATTTTTCACAAATCATTTTGTTGAATATAAAGGATATAAAATTTCATGTTTGTAATGTATTATATTTTAATCTGTTATCTATGTCATTCTATTGCTTTCAGGCTTTCATTGCTTCTAATTAAAAGTCAGCTGTCAATTTTATTGGGTTTTCTATCACACAGTGAGCCATTTTTTCTGTTGCTGCTTTCAAAGATTGTTCTTGCTTTTATCATTTATTCAATGATATATCTGGTTCTGGATCCATTTGTGTTTATCCTTCTTTGTGCTATTTGAGCATTATATGCACATATTCATGTTTTTAATCTATGTAAGAAGTATTCAGCCATTATATCTTAAATTTTTTTACTCTTTTATCACCTTGCCCCGCCCCTCCCCTTCCCTCCCCTCCCCTCCCCTCTTCTCCTCTCCTTTCCTCTCCTGTCCTCTCCTCTCCTGTCCTCTCCTCTCCTCTCCTCTCTTCTCTTCTCTTGGTACTCCTATTATTTCAACTGTTGGTGTGCAAAATTTTGTCTCATAGGTCTGTAAAGGACACTATTTTAAATTTGTTTTTTGTTTTTAATTTTAGATTGAAAAATCTTCATTTACCTAGATCTTTCTAGAAAGAATAATTCCTCCAGTTTTGTTCATCTGAAAAAGGCTTCAGAAGAAATTTATGTTTTTTGCCTTTGTTTTCAAATATAATTTTCAACCAAGATTCTGATTGTTTTATCTTTCCTTCAGCACTTTGAATATCTCATGTCACTTCCTTCTGGCATTCATTTTATCTGATGAAACATTAACTGTCAATCTTATTGAGGTTATGTGGTATAGAGCTAATCCTTTATTTGAGGCTTCCAAATTTTTAAAATTTATCTTTCAAAATATTTGCTATGATATGCTTGAGTGTGGATTTCTTTGCTTTTATTTCTGTGCTTATCCTATATATTCCATCTTTTGGAAATTTTTGTCATTAATTCTGCACATTAAAAAAAACTTTTTATTGTACTTTCGGTTCTGGGGTACATATGCAGATTATGCAGGATTGTTGCATAGGTACATATATGGCAAGATGGTTTGCTGCCTCCATCCCCCATCACCTATATCAGGCATTTCTCCCCATGTTATCCCTCCCCAACCTCCCTAACCTTGCTGTCCCTCCCCTAGAGCACACCAACAGACCCCAGTGTGTGATGCTCCCTTCCCTGTATCCATGTGTTCTCATTGTTCAACACCCACCTATGAGTGAGAACCTGCAGTGTTTGACTTTCTGTTCTTGTGTCAGTTTGCTAAGAATGATGGTTTCCAGATTCATCCATGTCCCTACAAAAAACACAAACTCATTGTTTTTTATGGCTGCATCGTATTCCATGGTGTATAGATATCATGTTTTCCTTGTCCAGTCTATCACCGATGGATATTTGGGTTGGTTCCAGGTCTTTGCTATTGTAAACAATGCCACAGTGAACACATATGTGCATGTGTCTTTATTACAGAACAATTTATAATCCTTTGGATATATACCCAGTAATGGGATTACTGGGTCAAATGGAATTTCTATTTCTAGATCCTTGAGGAATCGCCACTCTCTTTTCCACAATGGTTGAACTAATTTACACTCCCACCAACAGTGTAAAAGTGTTCCTATTTCTCCACATTCTTTCCAGCATCTGTTGTCTCCAGCTTTTTAATGATCGCCATTCTAACTGGCGTGAGATTGTATCTCAATGTAGTTTTGATTTACATTTCTCTAATGACCAGTGATGATGAGCATTTTTTGATATGTTTGTTGGCCTCATATATCTCATCTTTTGAAAAGTGTCTGTTCATGTCCTTCATCCACTTTTGAATGAGTTTGTTTTTTTCTTGTAAATCTGTTTTAGTTTTTTGTAGATTCTGGATATTAGGCCTTTGTCGGATGAGTAGATTGGAAAATTTTTTTCCCATTGTGTTGGTTGCTGGCTCACTCTAATGATAGTTTCCCTGCCCAGAAGCTCTGGAGTTTAATTAGATCCCATTTGTCTACTTTGGCTTTTGTTGCCAATGCTTTTGGTGTTTTAGTCATGAAGTCCTTGCCTATGTCTATGTCCTGAATGGTATTGCCTAGATTTTCTTTCTAGGGTTTTTAGGGTGTTAGGTCTTATGTTTAAGTCTTTAATCCATCTGGAGTTAACTTTTGTATACGGTGTAAGGAAGGGGTCCGGTTTCTGTTTTCTGCACATGGCTAGCCCGTTTTCCAAACACCATTTATTAAACAGGGAATCCTTTCCCCATTGCTTGTTTTTGTCAGGTTTTTCAAAGATCAGATGATTGTAGATGTGTGGCATTGCCTCTGAGGCCTCTGTTCTGTTCAATTGGTCTTTATCTCTGTTTTGGTACCAGTACGATGCTGTTTTGATTACTGTAGCCTTGTAGTATAGTTTGAAGTCAGGTAGCATGATGCCTCCAGCTTTGTTCTTTTTGCTTAGGATTGTCTTTGCTATGCGGGATCTCTTTTGGTTCCATATGAAGTTTAAAGTGTTTTTTTCCAGTTCTGTGAAGAGGGTCATAGGTAGCTTGATGGGGATAGCCCTGAATCTATAAATTACTTTGGGCAGTATGGCCACTTTCATAATATTGATTCTTTCACCTGTTTGTGTCCTCTCTTATTTCCTTGTTCATAGTTCTCCCTGAAGAGGTCCTTTACATCCTTTGTTAGGTGTATTCCTAGGTATTTCATTCTATTTGTAGCAATGTCAATGGGAGTTTGCTCTTGATTTGGCTCTCCTTTACTGTTATTGGTGTATAGGAATGCTTGTGATTTCTGCACGTTGATTTTGTATACTGAGACTTTGCTGAAGTTGCTTATCAGTTTAAGGAGATTTGGGGCTGAGACAATGGAGTCTTCTAGATACACAATCATGTTTTCTGCAAACAGAGACAATTTGACTTCCTCCTTTCCTAACTGAATACCCTATATACCTTTTTCTTGCCTGATTATTCTGGGTAGAACTTCCAATAATATATTAAATAGGAGTAGTTAGAGAGGGCATCCTTGTCTAGTGCCAGATTTCAAAGGGAATGCTTCCAGGTTTTGCCCATTCAGTATGATATTGGCTGTGGGTTTGTGGTAAATAGCTTTTATTATTTTGAGATACGTTCTATCAATACCTAGTTTCTTGAGAGTTTTTAGCATAAAGGACTCTTGAATTTTGTCAAAGGCCTTCTGTGCATCTATTGAATAATCATGTGGTTTTTGTCTTTGGTTCTATGTGGTGGATTAAGTTTATAGACTTGCATATGTTGAACCAGCCTTGCATCCTCAGGATGAAACCTACTTGATCATAATGGATAAGCTTTTTGACATGCTGTTGAAATCGATTTGCCAGTATTTTATTGAAGATTTTTCATCTATGTTCATCATGGATATTGGGCTGAAGTTTTTTCCTTTCTTGTTTAGTCTCTGCTGAGTTTTGGTATCAGGATGGTATTGAGCTCATAAAATTATCTGGGAAGGAGTCCCTCACTTTGTATTGTTTGGAATAGTTTCAGGAGTGGTACCAGCTCTGCTATGTAGGTCTAGCAGAATTCAGCTTTGAACCCATCTGGATCTGGGCTTTTTTTGGTTGGTAGACTGTTAATTGCTGCGTCAACATCAGCCCTTGTTTTTGGTCTATTGAGGGTTTCAACTTCTTCCTGGTTTAGGCTTGGGAAGGTGCAAGTGTCCAGGAATTTATACATTTCTTCCAGGTTTACTGGTTTATGTGCATAGAGTTGTTTTTAGAAATCTCTGATGTTAGTTTGTATTTCAGTGGAATTGGTGGTGATATCCCATTTATCATTTTTTATTGCATCTATTTGATTCTTCTCTCTTTTCTTTTATATTAGTCTGGCTAGGGGGGTCTCTCTATTTTGTTTATCTTTTCAATAAACCAGCTCCTGGATGTATTGATTTTTGAAGTGTTTTTTGCAAGTCTGTCTCCTTCAGTTCTGTTCTGATCTTAATTATTTCTTGTTTTCTGCTAGCTTTTGAGTTTTTTTTTTTAAATCTTTCTCCTCTAGCTTTTTCAATTTTGATAATAGGGTGTTGATTTTAGATCTTTCCTTTCTTCTCATGTGGGCATTTATTGCTATAAATTTTCCTGTAAACACTGCTTTAAATGTGTCCCAGAGATTCTGGTATGTTGTGTATTCGTTCTCATTGGTTTTGAAGAACATCTTTACTTCTGCCTTCATTTCATTGTTTATCCAGTCAACATTCAAGAGCCAGTTGTTCACTTTCCATGAAGTTGTGTGGTTCCAAGTGAGTTTCTTAATCCTGAATTCTAATTTGATTACACTGTCGTCTGAGAGACTGTTTGTTATGATTTCTGTTATTTTGCATTTGCTGAGGAGTGACTTATTTCCAATTATGTGGTCAGTTTGAGAGTAGGTGCAATGTGGTGCTGAAAAGAATGTATCTTCTGTGGATTTGGGGTGGAGAGTTCTGTAGATGTCTATTAGGTCCACTTGGTCCAGATCTGAGTTCAAGTCCTGGATATTCTTGTTAATTTTCTGTCTCTTTGATCTGTCTAATATTGACAGTGGAGTGTGAAAGTCTCCCACTATTATTGTGCGGGAGTCTAAGTCTCTTTGTAGGTCATTAAGAACTTGCTTTATTTATCTGGGTGCTCCTGTATTGGGTGCATATACATTTATTTAGGATCATTCGCTCTTCTTGTTGCATTGATCCTTTTACCATTATGTGATGCCCTTCTTTGTCTCTTTTGATCTTTGTTGGTTTAAAGTCTATTTTGTCAGAGACTAGGATTGCAACTCCTGGTTTTTTTTGCTCTCTGTTTGCTTGGTACATCTTCCTCCATCCCTTTATTTTGAGCCTATGTGTGTCCTTGCATGTGAGATGGGTTTCCTGAATACAGCACACCATGGGTTTTGACTTTTTATCCAATTTTCCAGTTTGTGTCTTTTGACTGGGGCATTTAGCCCATTTTCATTTAAGGTTAATATTGTTATTTGTGAATTTGATCCTGCCACTTTGATGCTAGCTGTCTGTTTTGCCCATTAGTTGACAAAGTTTATTCATTGTGTCAATGATCTTTACCATTTTGTATGTTTTTGGAGTGGCTGGTACTGGTTGTTCCTTTCTATGTTTAGCACTTCTTTCAGGAGCTCTTATAAGGCAGGCCTGGTGGTGATGAAATGCTTCAGCAATTGCTTGTTCATAAAGGATTTTATTTCTCCTTCACTTATGAGGCTTAGTTTGGCTGGATATAAAATTCTGGGTTGAAAGTTCTTTTCTTTTAGGATATTGAACATTGGCCCCCACTCTCTTCTCGCTTGTAGGGTTTCTGCCAAGAGGTCCATTGTGAGTCTGACGGGTTTCCCTTCGTGAGTAACCCAACCTTTCTCTCTGTCTGCCCTTAGTGTTTTTTCCTTCATTTCAACCCTGGTGAATCTGATGATTATGTGCCTTAGGATTGGCCTTCTGGAGGAATATCTTTGTGGTGGTCTTTGTATTTCCTGTACATGAATGTTGGCCTGCCTTGCTAGGTTGGGGAAGTTCTCCTGGATAATATCCTGAAGAGTGTTTTCCAGCTTGAATTCATTATCTCTGTCACATTCAGCTACAGCTATCAAATGTAGATTAGGTCTTTTCACATAATCCCATATTTCTTGGAGGCTTTGTTCATTTCTTTTCATTCTTTTTTCTCTATTCTTTCCTCTCATTTTATTTCATTGAGTTGATCATCAATCTCTGATATCCTTTCTTCTGCTTGGTTGATTTGGCTATTGAAACTTGTGTATGCTTCACAAAGTTCTCATGTGTTTTTCAGCTCTGTCAAGTCATTTATATTCTTCTCTAAGCTGTTTATTCTCATTACCATTTTGTCTAACCTTTTTTCAAGGTTCTTAGTTTCTTTGCATTGGGTTAGAACATGTTATTTTAGCTCAGGGAAGTTTGTTATTACCCACTTTCTGAAGCCTATTTCTGTCAATTCATCAGACTCATTCTTCATCCAGCTTTGTTCCCATGCTGGTGTGGAGTTGTGATTCCTTTAGGAGGAGAGGAGTTCTGGTTTCTGATGTTTTCATTCTTTTTGCACTGGTTTCTTCCCATTTTTGTGGATTTAGCTACCTGTGGTCTTTGTAGTTGGTGACTTTCGGATGGGGTCTCTCAGTGGACATCCTTTTTGTTGACGTTGAGGTTATTTCTTTCTGTTTTTTAGTTTTCCTTCTAACAGTCTCACCCGTCTGCTGTAGGACAGCTGGAGGTCCACACCAGACCCTGCTTGCCTGGGGATAACCTGTGGCTTCTGCAGAACAGTAAGTGTTGCACTAGTTTAAGGGTTTCACTAGTTTACATTTATGTGCTTGAGTAATCCTTACCCTTTGAATGTGACTGGGACTTGTGACTATGATTTATTTCTCTCCGGTGATTAGGTTATATCAAATGGTAACAGTAAAATCTTTTTAAAATGAAATTAAGGTTCCTAATAGCTTGTGTTTGAATTCATCAAAAAGGAGATTATACTGGGTAAACTTAATCAAATGAGCCCTTTGAAAGAGAATCTAGACATTCCCTGTAGAGAAAGATTTGAAAGTAGAGTTTCTCCAGCTGTCCTAAAAGAAACAAGTAACAATATTGTGAACTCCCTATGACAGAGGCCGTGATAAAAGAACCTGAAGGAGGCCTCTAGAAAGTAACAGTGATCTCCATGGGACAGTCAGTCAATAAATATAACTTTAGTCCTACAGTCACATGAAAGGTGACTCTGATCTGCAGATGGAATTCAGTCATGACTAAAATCTTGACTGTAGCCTGATGAGATTGTCAGTAGTTGATCAAAGTATACCCAAACTCCAAACACACAGTGACTATGAGATCATAAATTTGTCTTACTTAACATCAATTGGTTTATTGTAATTTGTTACATAGAAACAAAAAAAAATGGATACAGAAAGTTAGGATAATGGTTACATTTGGTGAGTGGGAGGGATTACTGGAAAAGAAATTTAGTGGAGCTTCTGAAATGCTGGTAATGTTCTATTTCTTGAGCTGTGTATTGTATAAATAAATGTTGACTTTGTAGCAATCTATCAACTAAACACTTAATATATACATCCTTAGGTATGCTCCACATTAGTCCCTAAAAAAGAGATATATAAAGAAAAAATGAAAACAGAATTAGTCATCAATATGCACTGTTTTAAGTGCAGAATAAGTTTAATACATATATGGTTAAAACTGAACATTCAATAATGTCATAATCTTAGTTTTAATCATTCTGAAATGGTTATATTCTCAATTCATGTTTTCCTGAAGGTTTTCAGTCCTGTTATAGTTTTTCTCTTTTTTTCGTCCTGTTTCAATTTGTATTCCATTTCTTTTTCCAAATACAGTAAAAAATAAGACAAAAAAAGGAGTAAAACCGCAGCTAAATTTTTAATAAAATATCACCACTTCTGTGATTAAAATACACTCTTATTTATATATTTTTAAGTGCCAATTAACACTATTGCCTTTCCATTTCAATTCTGCCAACAATATCGATGATTTTGGAAATGGCTCAAGGAAACTTTATGTGATAAAGAGTTGCTCTATGTGGTTGACTCTGAATAAATTTTTCCCACTCCCTTTTTAAAGCTTCACTAACAAGATATAAATTCGCTATTTTCGACATCTTACTGGCTAGTCTTGTGTTTTTGTTACTGAATATACTACATTTTATACATGATATAACACATTCAGTACTAGTGTTAATTTTCTAAAATTGAGTATTTTCACTTCTGCTTTCCTGTGTTTTAAATAAATGTACTGTATTCTGGGAATCAATATTTTTATGCTATCTTACAATCTATGATGATCACAAATCTGAAATTTGAATAGACATCTTTTAGATCTTGGCCATTTTAAGACAATAAAGCATGTTAGCAATCATTTGTCTATACAAACTGTTTTGTCTGTAGCAAAATTGAGATCAAATAAATGGTAGGAAACTTGCTTAAAAATGTCCTACTCTTCACACTAATTTGAATGTATCATCAGTTTTTACTAACAGATTTAACGTGATGGTAAAGAAAGATATTAAAAGAAAGGCTAAATTGAAATGTGTACATTAGCAGATATTTGTTTATCAAATTGCCAATAATTTCTAAAATTAAATTATTTTTAAATAATTCCAAGTGATGCATATTATTTCTTTTAAATAATTAGAAATAATTTTTTTTTGGCAGGGCGTGGTATCTCATGCCTGTAATCCCAGCACTTTGGGAGGCTGAGACAGGCATATCACCTGAGGTCAGGAGTTCGAGACCAGCCTGACCAACATAGAGAAACCCCATCTCTACTAAAAATACAAAAAATTAGCCGAGAGTGGTGGCACCTGCCTGTAATCCCAGCTACTTGGAAGGCTAAGGTAGGAGAATCCCTTGAACTTGGGAAGCAGAGATTGTGGTGAGCCGAGACCGTGCCATTGCACTCCAGTCTGGGCAAAAAGGGCAAACCTCTGTCTCAAAATTTCCCTAACGATTATTGATGCAGAGCACTTTTTTATGTAACTATTTGCCAATTATATGTCTTCTTTTGAGAAATGTCTGTTCAGATTTTTTGCCATTTTTCAATATTTTTTCTTGCTATTGAGATTTTTCAGTTCCTGTGATAGGGTGTTCTTGTGTTGCTATAAAGAAATAACTGAAACTCAGTAACTTATATTAAAAAAAAGTTTAATTGGCTCATGGTTCTGCAGGCTGGACAGGAAATATAGTAGTATAAATTTAACAAAATATATATTTATCTAGTTTTAGCATGTATGTCTTTAGGAACAGAGAGGTTCCCATTCTTAGTAATTCCATGAAAGAAACTTGGATTGGAGGAATGTAGAAGAATTCAGAATCTAATCCAGTTGACAGGTAGATAACAGGTGTTATAATTTTTCTTTAGAAACATATTTTTTTCTCCATAGTTGTCCTGATTGCTACCAAAGATAATCAGAGTAAGACAAATTTGTTTGTAAAGTTAGTTTAGTCTCATCAATTTTTTTCTTATTATTTACATAAGTGCAGCCAGAATAGCAATTTGCCACATCATAATTTTAGTTTTAAAATCTCCTTGAGGATAGGCAGCAAAACCAAGACAGAATTCAGATTTTACCTACCATTGTGAGGATTCTGTACCTGCTAGGAAGTGATAATTACTTACTATAAGGCTGTGAAATATGAAAGTGTTTCTATGCACATTCTCAAATATGATATATGTCTCAAAGCTTTGGTAATATAATCAATGTTTTTAATTTTATTCTATTATAAAGAGAGGGCAAATTTTATTGAACATATGCAAATAACTAAATTGCCATTAAAATAAAGTATACTCATGAATAGTTTCCAGATTAGGGCAAAATAAAGTAAAATGTACATGTTTTCACATTTGCTCATAAAAGTTTACTTTACCAAATTGCTATTAAACTATGAAAAGCTTAAGAGAAAAAGACTTTTATTTCCTAAATGTGGAAAACAAAGTATCTAAGTGAAAAACCAAAATGTTTCTAATAAAAGTCATGAAACATTGTTTTTATTAGATACTTAATATCTTGTGATTAATTTTTGCCCTGTTCTATCTTGATTAGTAATTTCATGAATCCACCAGTTTCATCATTAGAGTTCTGAAATATATTAATTTAGTTCATTAATATTAAAGTTATTAGAAACCTGTATTTTTACCAGCGCTTCTTAGAGTCTTTTTCCATGAATCTGGTTGCAAGTGCTTTAAAAGAACTATCGAAAGAGTATGTGGCAGAGACAGAATAGTCATGGTTAAGAATGCGATAAAAGTTTATTATAACCAAAAACTGACCAGGAAATTTGGCTATTTTTGTGACATAAAAAACTGAACAAAATTATGACTCGTAACTACAAGATTTTTAGAAATTTTATGCAATTTTTGAACATTCATTTTTAACTTACCCATAAATGTAAGTGAAAGACCTAACATCATCCATTACTTGACAATGATTTACATATTACTCAACATCTAAAATGAACAATTTTTTTTTTGTTTTGTTTTGTTTTTCTGGAGGGAGTCATGTTCTATCACCAGGCTGGAGTGTAGTTGCACGATCTCGGCTCACTGCAACCTCCGCCTCTCAGGTGCAAGCAATTCTCCTGCCTCAGCCTCCTGAGTAGCTGAGATTACAGATGCCCACCACCATACTGGGCTAAGTTTTGTATTTTTAGTAGAAATGGGTTTTCACCCTGTTGGCCAGGCTCATCTTGAACACCTGACCTTGTAATCCGCCTGCCTTGGCCTCACAAAGTGCTGGGATTAAAGGTGTGAGCCACCGCGCTGCCCTAAAATAAGCCTATTTTAGCAGAGTATCTCTATTTTAGAAAACTTTGAGAAAGTCCAAGGCTTCCTGGATTTTTATTTTGGAAAAAAACCCCAAAGTTACTTTAAGGTCAAGAATACTTAATTGAAAATTTTATTCTGAGGAATTTCACTAAATATGTCAAAGAGTTCAAAACACATGATCAAAATAGAATCACAGGTCACTGTGATATAATAGTAATGCCATTAGCCAGAGTGATAATCAAAGACTTCAAAAGGAATAATATGCTACATAGATGTAACAAACCAAAAAACCAAAAGTTTAATACTTTAAAAGCTTATTTTTTCTTAGTAATCAAAAACTCTAATAAAGAAAAGAAAAGATTGCCTGTATAAAATGTAAAATATCTGTTTCCTTGACCAGTTACAAAAAATGTAAAGAAAACCTTTCTGAAGTGTAATTGTTTCTCTTAATGAAAAGTCCATTTAGAGAACCTGGAAGTCAATCTTGATGAAGTATACTTGAATTTAATCAAGACACAGGAAGAGTTTGTGTCCAACGTTATGAGTGTCCATAATATAATAGAAGAATGAATGTAAACACAAAAACTAGTACCTTGAATGGAGAAATACATGGCTTTTATAACACCAGAGGAAGATTTCTAGTTACATGGAACAACAAATCAAGAAAAGTCAAGAGTAAAAAATAAAATTATACTGAAGGAAAAATTTTTTTCCAGTCCTTTGAAAAAGAACATTTTAGTATCAGGCCCTAATGACAGAGTTGGAACTGAAGAAAACAGTTACAGGAGCTGACAAAAATAAATAAATAAAAAGTTAAAACATTACTCCAAAAAAGAAAATATGTATACCCTTGTGGAGAGGAGGACCTGAGATGATGAATGACTCACAAATTACATGCTGTGAGATATGGCAAAAGCTGAACTTCTAAGATATGAAGCTGAGAAGTTTCAAGAGCAAAACTTTACCTTGATAAACAAAATCATCATTCCAATTGAAGAAAATAACACTTCTGACCAGAAATTGGGGAGACTAAATGGAGACTGTAAAAGAGAAGAAAAATAAATGCTGGTTTAGAGGGTGGTTGAACAATTAAAGAAACTGATTTCAGAATTAAATCAAAACATCTTGCAAAATTTACTAAGAACAAATCTATAATTCAAGAAAACCTTGTTGTTCTAACATAGAGTACTAAAACTCTAGTTTTATATTAGTGTATTCTTAACATTAAAGCTCAATATTTTTTAAAAAACGTATAGACTTCCCTTCTACTTACACTCAACTTGATCAAACACAACATTTTTTTCATAAATTCATCCTTCACAAACATTTCATGACTTAGACCATTCGCAACATACTTAGATCCTATGCTTTGCCCTATATTTTGTCTTTCTTTAATAACCAGTAATTTTACATTTGAACAAAATTTACTTTCTTTTTCCCTTATCATTTCAAAAAAAAAGGAAAATAGATTTTACCTTTTACTTTTGCTCTTTCCTTTTTAACTTTCATTAACCCAAATGCGTCTTCATACTTATAACTTATTTTCTCTCTCTCTGAAAGAGAGAGAGAGAGAGAGAGAGAAGGGAGAGAGAAAGTTATATATAAAGTAAGTTATTTCTATCTTGTTTCTGTTTCTTTTCTAAATTTACTTTTGAAATAGCTTTTAGATAATGATATGGTTTAGATGTGTCCCCACTCAAATTTCATCTTCACTTTTTCTCACATTGTGGTAGGGACCCAGTAGGAGGTAACTGAATCACGAGGGCAGGACTCTCCCATGCTATTCTTGTGATAGTGAATACATCTCAGGAGATATAATGGTTATAAAAATGGGTGTTTGCCTGCACAGGTGCTTCTCTTTTTGCCTGCTGCCATCCATGTAAGATGTGACTTTTTCCTCCTTGCCTCCTACCATGATTTTGAGGCTTCCCCATCCATGTGAAACTGTAAGTCCAGTTAAATTTCTTCCTTTTGTAAATTGCCCAGACTCAGGTGTATTGTTATCAGCCGCATGGAAATGGACCAATACAGTAAATTGTTACCAGTACAGTGGGGCACTGCTGAAAGATACCCAAATATGTGAAGGCAACTTTGGAAGTGGGTAACAAGCAGAGGTTGGAACATTTTGGAGGGCTCAGAAGGAGATAGGAAAATGTGGGAAACTTTGGAACTTCCTAGAGACTTGTTGAGTGGCTTTAACCAAAAGCCTGATAGCAATAAGGACAATAAAGTCCAGGCTGAGGTGATCTTGGATGGAAATAAAGGACTTGTTGGGAACTGAAACACAGGTGACTCTTGTTATGTTTTGGCAAAAAGACTGGAGGCGTTTTGCTTTTTCCCTAGAGATCCGTGGAACTTTGAACTTGAGAGAGATGATTTAGGGTATCTGGCAGAAGAAATTTCTAAGCAGCAAAGTATTCAAGAGGTGACTTTCGTACTATTAAAGGAATTCAGATTCAGAGGGAAGCAGAGCGTAAAAGTTTGGAAAATTTGCAGCCTGACAATGGAATTGAAAAGAAAATCCTATTTTCTGAGAAATTCAAGCCAGTGGCAGAAATTTGCATAAGTAATGGGGAACTGAATGTTAATCCCAAAGACAATGGGAAATATGTCTCCAAGACATGTCAAAGGTCTTCATGGCATCCCCTCCCATCACAGGGACAGACACCTAGGAGGAAAACGTGTTTTTGTGGGTTGGGCCCAGGGACCCCTACTGTGTGCACCCTAGGGACTTGGTGCTCTGCCTCCCAGCCACTCCAGCCACATCTGAAAGGGGGCAACACAGAGCTGAGCTGTGACTTCAGAGGATGCAAGCCTCAAGCCTCAGCAGCTTCCAAATGTGGTTGAATCTTAAGGCATACAGAGTCAATAATTGAAGTTTGGGAACCTCTGCCAGGATTTCAGAGGATATATGGAAATCCCTGGCTGTCCAGGCAGAAGTTTGCTGCAAGGGTGGGCTCTCATGGAGAACCTCTGCTAGGGCAGAGGGAAATGTAGGGTCAGAACCCCAACAGAGTCCCTACTAGGACATGATATAGTGAAGCTATGAGAAGACAGCCATCATTTTCCAGACTTCCAAATGGTAGATCCACTGACACCTTGCACCATGCACCTGGAAAAGTCACAGACATTAAATGCCAGCCTGTGAAAACAGCCAGGAGGGAGGCTCTACTCTGCAAACCCATGGAGGCATAGCTGTCCAAGACCATGGGAAACTATTTCTTGCATCAGCATGACCTGGATTTGAGACATGGAGCAAAGGAGATCATTTTGAAACTTTAAGATGTGACTGCCCTGCTAGACTTTGGACTTGCATGGGGTCTGTAAGCCCCTTTGTTTTGGCCAAATTCTCCCAAATGGAATGGCTGTATTTACCCAATGCCTGTACCTGAACTGTATCTACAAAGTAACTAACCTGATTTTGGTCAGGCTCATAGGCAAAAGGGACTTGCCATGTCTTGAATGAGACTTTGGACTGTTGACTTTTGAGTTAATACTAAATGAGTAAGTGAGTTAAAACATTGGGGGACTATTGGAAACACACAACTCGTTATGAAATGTGAGGACATGAGATTTTGAGGGGCCCAGGGGATGCATGACATGGTTTGACTCTGCGTCCCCACCCAAATCTGATCTTGGATTCCCATGTGTTGTGAGAGGGACCTGGTGGGAGGTAATTGAATCATGGGGGCAGGTATTTCCCATGCTGTTCTCGTGATAGTGAATAAATTTCATGAGATATGATGATTATAAAAAGTGGAGGTGGCCTGCACAAGTGGTCCTCTTTTTTCCCACCACCATTCATGAAAATGTTACTTGCTCCTCCTTGCCTTCCACAATGATCATGAGGCTTCCTCAGTCACGTGGCACCATAAGTGCAATTAAACCTCTTTCTTTTGTAAATTGTCCAGTCTTGGGTATGTCTTTATCAGCAGTATGAAAATAGGCTAATACAAATAATCTCAAATTTAGAATTTTTTTAAATTGTTTTAAGAGAGAATACATTTTTATGCCTTTCTTATAGTTTTTCTTATTAAAGTATATCTTAATTTTTGGTACTCTTTTAATACAGAATTATATACTTTTTAACTGTTAGTAACCTTACTTTCTAGTAACCTAGAAAGTGAGAAATTTTAAACTGATTTACCACAAACTGGTATTTTCTACATGGTAATCTTCTAGATGTTTTTAATTTTTAGAAACATCATTTGCCCTACCATGATTTTATGTGTGTCAATAGACCCAAACACATTTACTCTTCTGTAAAATTTAAGAAGTCAAAAACAAACTTTTGTTTATATTCATTAGTGTTTCAATGTTTTTTCTTATTTGAAAATAACCCAGACATATGAGTATCTGTCACTTACATAACTTCAAAATTTCAAATTGCAAGCAAACCTTATTTATAAAATTTATCCCATTTATATTAATCTAATGTATTTACTTTGATCAATTATACCAAGATTACTTATAAAAACTGAGATAGAAAAAGCTAGTCATAATTTCAAGTTATTTTCTTGTTACCCACTTTTAGAGCATGTAAATATCAGACGTTCACTAACGTTTCTAAATATGTTAGTATTTTGTCAATAACTGAGAAGAAGATGTAGCTGTTTTCAATAAACCAAAAATGTTAATCTTATTATTCAAATAGTTACACAAACAAATATCACTTTTTAAAAGTACTAATTCATGATACTGGTAAACCTGGCATTTCATTTCAAATGGAAGAGGAATTTAACTACACTTCTCAAAATTTACAGAAACATATCCTAAATGTGAGTTTTTAAATAAATTAAGACTGATATAAAAAACTGTATATTTTCTTTGAAAGTGTAAATGAAATATAATATAGGAAACCATCTTTGTTTTGGGATGGAATTTGCTTTTTTTAAAAGTACATGAAGAAAAAAATCAAAACAAAAATATAATCATGTATTCAATTAATATTTATTAAGCTCCTACTAAGAGGCATAGAACGAGACACTGAGGAAAAAGTTTGAGAAAACATATGCAAAGCATCTGCTTCATGCTTCCATACTTAAAGGAAAATGAAAAGTTTAGTTAAGTTACTATAGCATATATGTCTCAATATCTATATCTGGATAGACAGTCAAAAATTATACTTTCATAGTACATTTAAAAAATAAGAGAAAGAAAAGAACAAGTCTTTAAATATCAATATGGGGGGCCAAGTGGAAAGCAGCAATGGCTGACTGTGACCCCTGGTCAGGAGTCATAGAGAAAGCTAGCCTTCAGGAAAATTTAAGGCAACTACCAACTAAATTAAAGCCTCTCAGGTTATAATTTTTGGTAATCATATAAAAAATGGATGAAGTTTAGAAGTATTAAAAAATCCAAAAAAGAAAAAATTGATTTTTGCATACAAGTAAAAGCAATTTGTAAGTCTTGAAGAAAAATTATCCCAAATCATCTTTGTATTATGCTTAAAAACCATATGGCAAACCCACAATTTGCTTATTTCATTGATTTTGTGCCCAATAAATTGTGAAATGCCTAGACTTTATAATTGAAATACAGTTGAAGATGACTCTTGATAGGGCTGCTGTTTTCTTCAGTCCTGCCTTAAACAATTTCAGTATTACAAGCTTCAAGCCATTTTACAACGAGGCAAAAGACAACACCTAAACACATAGAACACAGGCAGAGGTCTTGGGTTTTTATAATAAATTTGAGTTACCACAGACCTGACCTCATCTTCTTAAAATTGCTTGATATGTGAGAATAAAAAAAAGAAAAAACTTGTAAAAGTTTACAGCTTTTTTCATTATGGTTTCTAACCAATCACATCACTGATTGAAACACTGTGCAAGAGTAGCATCATGTGTGGTTGGTGTGTTCTGTTTTAGAGATATCCTTTTCACTCTTCTTACATGTGAAGTGATACAAGCTCTCTCTAATATCCCAGGGAACATTGGGATAAGAAAATTTGCCAGTTGAGCAAATTTGCTTTAACCTTGGTTTATGAAAAATATATGGAGAGATAAATGCACATTTATTTAGTTCACAGAGAATCCACTACATTGGATGATTGAAGTCATGATATAATAGCAGAATAGATGATTGCATGTACATTTTAGTTCCATGCACTGGGTGGTACAATGCAGCATGTAGGTTTTGTATCCTGGCTGGCGTTTTTGTATTCTGGCTGGCCATGTACTAAGTAGTATATGCACGGAATGGTACAATGCAGCATGTAGGTTCTGTATGCTGACTGGCCTTTTTGCATCCTGGCAGGCCATGTGCTAAATAGTACATGCACTGAATGGAACAATGTAGTGCATAGTTACTATATCCTGGCTGGCCTAGTTTGCAATCTTTCATCAATTGTCTACTTGAAAAGTTTTTTCTACCTCATTTTCTCATTTATAAAATGAGGATAAGTCCTGCTTCAGAAGCAGAACATGGAAAAAACATGTAACAGAAAATTACTGTCATTTTTACTTAGAACCTAGTAAATGTTTGTACTGGAATTTTCCCTTCATAAAAAAAATTCTCACAAAATAAAATTATAAATCATAACTATTATGAAGATTCACTGAAGAAAATTTCATCTGTTGTATATTTTAGATCAATAAACCACATTCCCTATCATCCCAGAATCTTTCTGTACCTGTTAAAGCCCTGACATGTAAAGAGCTGACATGTAAGGACTTATACTGACTAGATACACAGAATATGGAGCAAATCAAATGTATTTAAATAGTAAATTAGCATTTTGTTATAAATAAAAATTTACATTGCATTTCCTTTTAGCATGTTACTTGAATATATATTTTTCAACATTCACAAATGCTGATTCTTCACGTACTTAAAAGCTGCATAATTGTTTTTATTTGAATTTCAATCCCTTGAGTTTGAGTGTGAAGACTTTAATATTAATTAGTCAGAGACTAAGCTGAATATGTGTTAAGTCTCAATGTTCTATCTTTCTAACCATGTCAGTCATGGTCTTGTGATGTTACACAGAAAATCTCTTTAAGCAGAAAAGCCAAGAGGAATTCAATAAGAGAAACTATGGCAACAAACACAGTACAAATTTTGATTCTCCTTGCTCAGGATGTTCAGTGAAAGCTCAGACCAATGAATGTACGTAATGTTGGGTTTGAAGTACTGGGTTCACAAAGATCTACAAAAAGTTGACTTATCTGAAGTTCTATGGGATGGGATAGACACAAGGAGAGAAACAAAAAGAGATGTTATAATTTCATTCACTGTCACTTAAAAGCAGAATGATTTGCATGTGTTCTTGTGGTTGATATATATAAAAACTATTATACCTCATATCAAACTAGGTAAAAAATAAGTACAGATACAGGTTAGATTCTCAGCATGTATTTAGTGACATAACTACAGAGGGTGAAATGTGGGGTAAAACAAAATACAGCTTGCTATCAGGTTCCAAAGGATTATCCAGAGTGATTATGGAAGACTTTGCAGAGGACATTGAATTTGTTTGATAGTGAAGACTGGTTATTCTTTTAAAAGATAGTTGGAGGAGAAAAATATAACTCTTCCTGATTATATTTTATATTTTCAAAGAAAGATCCATTTACCTGTTGGTCTCTTCTAGAAAATTCTTATTTCACATTGTAGTTTGAAAATCACACACACACACACAGGCACGCATGTACACACACACACACACCTAGGGCACCAGAGTGTATTCTGCAAAACTGAAGTGCCTTATTCTTTTGTTAAAAACAAAGCATATTTAATTGATTATATTTTTAAAGAGACTTTTAGTTTCATGTTTAAGATGCAGATTTTGTGACCCCATAGAACTCAGTGGAATATAGGCTTCAGGCTTTGTCACATGTAAGTATGAGACATTGAACTCTTTCTGTAACTATTATGTAAAACAGTTTCCTCATCTGTAATATGGGATTGTTTTAAGGGTTACATGAGAAAAGAATATAAAACTTTTAGTGCTGCATTTAGCATGTGTGTAACAATATATGAATCTGAGTTCATGCTATTATTTTTTGTTATTATATAAGAAGAAAACATCTTTCTATGTTTTCCAATCCATGTTTGGAATGTTTCCTTAATGTTCGGAAGTTTATTTGGTTAGTAATATTCCATGCTAAAAGTATGAAGCAAACATTGTAAAATGGAAGCAGACACCTAGAAGGAGACAATTCTATATTCTCTGTGAAATAGCTGATTAAAATTAGAATTGAAAGACTTGCGCATGTGCATGTGTGTGAGTGTGTGTGTGTAGAAAGAGGGAGAGAGAGACATATACAACGATAACCAAATTTTAAGTTATTGAAACTTGAACATACTGAATATTAGTTTCTTTATTCCTTCCTTCAAAAAATAATCATAGGTCCTATATGCAAATTAGTACCTTAATCTAAAAATCTCTTAGTTATTTTATTCAGTTATAAAGTACAAAAATACCCGAAGAATATAATAAAATACGGGTAGTACTTTTAAAGCCTAGTTTTTTTAAAAAAATAAAATTATTTCTATTTTAGTAGAAACATCTAGGCAACTGTATTTGATCTACTGAAACAAGTCAAAGTCTCATGATAAGTGAATTATTTTTTAGACCTTAGAATGGGTTTATGACTATTTTCTTGGGACCTAAATTTTTAAGGCAAGATCTATTTGCCCTCAATGTATCTAGAATTAAGCACAGAACTTAGTAGGGGTTCAATAAATATGGGAACAAAATTAAGGTGTGAAAAAAATAATACTTCAAAATATGAATCTTACAGATTTTCATTTCTGTAGTGCAAGTCACATTTCTGGCAACGATTTTTATATTATGACTCTATAAAGAGACAGGAGGGCTAACGCTATCACACAAAAAGTAGACATAATATAGGCAGTATTTACAGACAGTTAAAGAAAGACTTTCTGATTGATGAAGAGTTGTACGAAGAAGAGCTGGTTTTAAAAGTGAAAATGATCCAACTCTCATTTGACTTGCTTCTGTGTCGACCCTTCAAACCCTAGAAGAAAATCTAGGCAAAACCATTCAGGACATAGGCGTAGGCAAGGACTTCATGACCAAAACACCAAAAGCATTGGCAACAAAAGCCAAAATAGACAAATGGGACCTAATCAAACTCCACAGCTTCTGCACAGCAAAAAAAACAGTCATTAGAGTGAATCGGCAACCAACAGAATGGGAAAA